>NIVC01004049.1:0-31110 GCA_002269645.1 Macrostomum lignano | reverse complement strand
TTGCGGGCCTCTTTAGCAGGCAGTGAACGTACAATCGATATTTCAATGCTTTAAATCAGAAAGTTTCAAACGCAAACTGTTGCTCGAGTTTTTAACTTTGAGAGAAAAAATTTATATTGCTGGAAAGAACTTGCAAAGCTGATTTTAGGGATATAAATTGTTTGCTTCAAATATGAAAACTAAAAGCTCTGCATTGCAAAAACTATTTCCATACTTTAAACTTTCTGCAAAGATTGTACTCATTTTGGCGAGAGGTGAGAGATAAAGTTGGGGGTTTCGACTTCTAACTGGCGCTGTGTATAGGAAGGGGGTCAGTTGCTTTGTATTGGAGGGTTGATTTAGATTGCGCAATGTTTTTGTTAACTTTAACTGAGACTGATACTGACTGACTGTGAAATCGGTTGCGCAATAAATTGATTCAATTAGTTCAATAGTTTATCAGTGCCTTTTAACACGAAGCTGTGCGTAGTTCTAACCCTAACCCTAACCCTAACCAATGAATCCGGAGAGTTGAGTTGTTTGACGGAAAAAATTCGATTGAGTCCAGTTTAGCGGAGACGATTTCAATGTTTTAATTTTGACGGAGAGGATTTCTGTTTCGTGGAGAGGATTTCGATGGTGCTCAGTTTCACGGAGAAGATTTTGATGATGTTCAGCTTTACGGAGAGGATTTCTGTTTCGCGGAGTTAAATTTATGATTGATTTCTGCTTTATGGAGACGATTTTGATAGATTTAAGTTTCAAGGAGAGGATTTCGAAGGTGTACAGTTTCACGGAGAGGATTTCGAAGGTGTTCAGTTTCACGGAGAGGATTTCGATGATGTTCAGCTTCACAGAGAGGATTTCTGTTTCGCGGAGATAATTTATGATTGATTTCTGTTTTATGGAGACGATTTTGATGGATTTAAGTTTCAAGGAGAGGATTTCGAAGGAGTCCAGTTTCACGGAGAGGATTTCGATGGTTTTCAGTTGCACGGACAGGATTTCTGCTTCGCGGAGAGGATCTTGATGGATTTGGCATCTTCAATCAGTCAGAGAAGAGAGTAAAGAGAAGAATGAAAAGAGAAGAGAGATGAGATGATAGAAAACAGAGTAGAAATGAGTGGAGAGATTAGACATGACAGATGGGAGAGAAGAGGGAAGTAAGGCGGGAACGAAGAGGGAGAGAGAAGAGGAGAGAGGAGATGAAG
Source organism: Macrostomum lignano (assembly GCA_002269645.1). NCBI lineage: Eukaryota > Metazoa > Platyhelminthes > Macrostomidae > Macrostomum > Macrostomum lignano. Next base: position 29,920 of record NIVC01004049.1, on the reverse strand, counting down.
GGAGAGGATATGAGAGAGGAGATATGAGATAGCAGAGAGGAGACAGGATGGAGAAGAAAGGAGGACAAGAGCGTACAGAGGCAATAGAAGAGAGGAAAGAGAGGAGAGAGGTGAGAGGTGAGAGGAGAGAGATGAAAGATCAGAGATCAGAGATTTAAGAGAAGAAAGTAGTGAGGAGAAAGAAGAGGGTAAAGATGAGAGTGCAGAGAGGAGAGAAACGAGAGGAGACAGGTGGTAGAAAGGAGTGTAAAAACAGCAGATAAGAAAGGGGAGGGTGAGAGTGAGAGCATATAGGAAAGTGTAAAAGGGGAGCAGAGGAGAGAGAATATATAAGTGAGTAGAGAAGAGATATGAGAGAGGAAAGACGAGGGGAGAGAGGAGACAGGAGAGAGTAAATTTGAAAGACCTGGGAGAATAGATAAAAAGATAGTACAGATGAGAGGAGAGAGAGAGAGGAGAGATGAGAGATGCAATGAGAAAAGAGATGAGTGAGAAAATAAGAGAGAGAAGAGATTAGAGATTAGAGAAGAGATGAGGGGAGATGAGAGTAGAGAAGAGAGAATGGAGAGGAGAGAAAAGAGAAGAGAGGAGACAGGTGATGCAGTAGAAAGGAGGGAAGAAAGATGGGAGATAAGAAAGGAGAGTGCGAGAGCGTATAAGAGATACGAGAAATGAGAGCAGAGAGAAGAGAGAAAAGGGAAGAGAGAAAGTAGAGCGGAGACGATAGATAAGTGATTAGAGATGAGATATGAGAGAGGAGAGAAAAGGGGAGAGATAAGATAGAAGATAGGAGAGTAGACAGGATAGGGTACAGACGAAAGACGAGGGAGAAGAGATAAATAAGAGAGTAGGGGTAGAGATGAGATGAGAGAGAGGAGAGAGAAGCGAGTCACGATAATAGCGAAGAGAGGAGAGAGTAGATATGAGAGACGTAAGAGTCTTTGAGCTATGGTCTTTGAAAGGTTTGTAAAGAATTTGGAGACGATTTGGAAGATGGGTTCAAGACATGGAATTTCAGTTGATGGATAATTCAGGGAATGGAATTCGGTGATAGGAGTTCTTCCCCTTTCTCCTCCGAAGGAGGAGTTCCACTCGTCTTAATACTAAAACTGGTGCGATGATTTGTGTGTGTGTTGCGATTTTTCTCCTAGACAACTGGCAAGTCAGCGTCGAAACTTATATGGGAAAACAGAAATTTTCCGGATCAGGCTTTAGGCTATTTTAATTTAATTTTCACATTTTAACATCCCTAAAAAAGCAGAAAACTGCTTTTAACCTTCTTTGGCCCTTCTGTCTTTCCAGTAAGAGAGTTGGCAGTCTGTTTGTAAAAATAGCCACCCCAACCTCCGCCCGCGGGTCGCTGTGTATTGAGGGTTGGTGGGTGCGCGTGTTCTGCGTTCAATGCAAATAAACCCCCCCCCCCGCGTTTTGGGGGTTCAGTGAAATTCTATGCTTCTATTCTATATATTCTATATGGGAAAACTGCAAATTTTCCGAGGATGGCAGTGGGCTATTTCATTTTTTATTTTTACATTTTAAGATCCCGAAAAAAGCAAAAAACTGCAATCTTGACCTTTGATAATCTTATTTGTCCCTCTTTCTGCTTGGAGCTAAAATTTGCATGAATTTTGAGCGATTGCGCCATAACTTTCTCCTATCTCTGCAGTGTATTTTCGCTCCAGTGGGGTGCTCGCGTCTCAGTGGCGGCGTGTGTGCACTTGGACCTTGGCGCACGGGCTGACTGTATAGACAATAGCGCAACGATACGTGCTCTGATTTTCAATTAGGCAGCCCGGTGTATTTTTTGCACACTGAAATTCAATGCATCAACATGCGAGCCTTTTAGCAGGCAGGTGAACGTACACTCGATACTTCAATGCTTTAAATCGGGACATTTCAAACGCTAACTGTTGCTCGAGTTCTAAACTTTAAAAAAATAGACTTATATTGCTGGAAAGATCTTGCAACACTGAGTTCGGGATATAAGTTGTTTGTTTTAAATGTGAAAAGAAAAACACAGCGATCAAAAACAACTTCCATACTTTTTACTTTCTGGAAAGATTGTACTCATTTTGGGGTTCAATGGGGTTCGACCAACCCCAACAGTTGGTGGGAGGGGGGCGGTTCAACTTTTAATTGCCACTGCGGAAGGGGTCAGTCGCTGTGTATTGGAGGGTTGATTTAGATTGCGCAATCATTTCGTGTGCACTTGGACCTTGGCGCACGGGCTGACTGTATAGACAATTGCAATTCACTGTTGCAGGCAGTGAACGTACACTCGATATTTCAATGCTTAAAATCAGAAAGTTTCAAACACTAACTGTTGCTCGAGTTTTGAACTTAGAGAGGAGAGACTTATATTGCTGGAAAGATCTTGCTGCGATGAGTTCGGGGATATAAGTTTTTTGCTTTAAATATGAAAATTAAATTCACAGCATTCAAGAAAAGATTTTCATACTTTTAGCTTTCTGCAAAGATTGTTCTCATTTTGGAGTTCAATGGGGGTTCGACCGACCCCCCAATAGTTGGTGAGGGGGGGGTTCAATTTCTAGCTGCACTGCGTATTGGAAGGGGGGTCGGTTGCTGTGTATTTGAGGGTTGATTTAGATTGCGCAATCTTTTTGTTAACTTTAACTGAGGCTGATACTGACTGCCTGAGAAATAAGTTGCGCAATTTAATTGGTTCAATGTTTTTACGGCGTCTTTCAACACGCAGCTGTGTGTAGCTCTAACCCTAACCCTAACCTTAACCAATGAATTCTGAGAGCTGGGCTGTTTGACGTAGAAATTTCGATTTAGTCCAGTTTCACGGAGAGGATTTCTATTTCGCGGAGAATATTTCGATGGTGTTCAGTTTCACGGAGAGGATTTCGATAGTGTTCAGTTTCACGGAGACGATTTCTGTTGCGCGGAGAGGTGTTGGAAAATGGGATTCCGCTGATGGAGTTCAGGGAATGGAATTCCGCTGATTGGAGTTCTTCCCCTTTCTTCTCCGAAGGAGGAGTTGGCCTCGTCCTAATACTAAAACCGACGCGATGTTTGTCTGTCTGTATGTCTGTCTGTCTGTATGTAGCAAGTGAACTCCTACAATTCTGCCAAGTCAACGTCGAAACTTATATGGGAAAACTGCAAATTTTCCGGAGCAGGCTTTAGGCTATTTTAATTTTTAATTTTCACATTTTAACATCCCTAAAAAAGCAGAAAACTGCTTTTTTAACCCCCAATAACCTTCTTTGGTCACTCTGCCTGGGGCTTCAGCCAGTTTGTAAAAATAGCCACCCCAACCTCCGCCCGCGGGCCGCTGTGTATTGAGGGGTGGTGGGTGCGCGTGTTCTGCGTTCAATGCAAATAAAACCCCCGCGTGTTGGGGGGTCGAATTAAATTTAATGCTTCCCCAGAACGGGGGTTGGGCTTGGGCTGAGTGTACATAGCAGTTGTACAGTGTAAATAGATAGACTGTGTCGAAATTCATTTGGTTTTATTATCGGCGCCTTTTTTCTCCATAGGCAGCCAGCCCTGTGTATTAGCTTGGCAGTGAAATTCAATGAATTGCGACTGCGAGCTTCTCTAGCAAGCAGTCGGGAAATCGGTAAATTTCAAACGCTAACTGTTCCTCGAGTTTTAAACTTTGAGAGGAGAGACTTATATTGCTGGAAAGATCTTGCAACGCTGAGTTTGGGGATATAAGTTGTTTGCTTTATATATGAAAAGAAAAAGCACAGCATTTGAAAAACTATTTTCATACTTTTAACTTTCTGCAAAGATTGTACTTAGTTTTGCGAGACGTAATAGATAAAGTTGGGGAGGGTTCAACTTCTCACTGCTGCTGTGTATTGGAGGGTTGATTTAGATTGCGCAACTGTTTATTTAACTTTAAATAAGACTGATACTGTCTGACTGAGAAATGGTTTGCGCAATTAATTGATTCAATTAATTCAACACGCAGCTCTGTGCAGCTCGAACCCTAACCCTAACCAATGAATTCTGAAAGTTAAGTTCTTTTTGACAGAGAAAATTTCGATTGAGTCCAGTTTCACGGAGTATTCTGATGGTTTTCGGTTTCACGGAGAGGATTTATTTTTCGTGGAGAGAATTTAGATGTATTTCTGTTTTACGGAGACGATTTTGATGGATGTCAGTTTCACTCAGAGGATTTCCATGGAGCCCAGTTTCACGGAGAGGATTTCTGTTTCGCGAGAGGATTTCTGTTTCGCGGAGAGGATTTCTGTTTCACGGAGGGATTTTGATGGATTTGGTATCTTCAGTCAGTCAGTAAATAGAGTAAAGAGAAGAGTGAAAAGAGAAGAGAGAAGAGATTATAGAAAAGAGAGTAGAGATGAGAGAGGACAGATTAGACATGACAGATGGGAGAGAAGAGGGGAGTAAGGCGGGAACGAAGAGGGAGAGAGAAGAAAAGAGGAGAGAGGAGATGAGAGGGAATATATGAGATAGCAGAGGGAGACAGGAGAGATGAGAGGAGAGAGAAGAGAGGAGCTGAGAGTAGAGGAGAAAGAAATAGTGAGATGAGGCATGAGGGATGAGAGATGAGAGAGGAGAGAAGAGAGGAGAGAGGAGAGAGGAGAAAACAGGGGATAAAGGAGACAGAAGAGAAAGACGAAAGACGAGGGAGAAGAGATAAATAAGGTGGTAGAGATGAGAGACGTGAGAGGAGAGAAAAGAGAAGAGAGGAGACAGAAGAATCTGAGTCTGGACAATGGCAGTCAGTTTTTGCGAACAGGGAAAACAAGATATGGTATTTGAAAGGCTTTACAGAGGATTTGGAGATGATTTGGAAGATGGGATTCAAGTCATGGAATTTCAGCTGATGGATTTCAGGGAATGGAATTCCGGTGATGGGAGTTCTTCCCCTTTCTCCTCCAGAGGAGGAGTTGGCCTCGTCCTTATACTAAAACTCTAGCGATGTTTGTCTGTCTGTATGTATGTATGTAGTAAGTGAACTCCTACAATTCTGCCAAGTCAGCGTTGAAACTTATATGGGAAAACTGCAAATTTTCCGGAGCAGGCTTTAGGCTATTTTAATTTTTAATTTTCACATTTTAACATCCCTAAAAAAGCAGAAAACTGCTTTTTTAACCCCCAATAACCTTCTTTGGCCACTCTGACTGGGGCTGCAGCCAGTTTGTAAAAATAGCCACCCCAACCTCCGCCCGCGGGCCGCTGTGTATTGAGGGGTGGTGGGTGCGCGTGTTCTGGGTTCAATGCAAATAAAACCCCCTCGTGTTGGGGGTTGAGTTAAATTTAACGGGGGTTGGGCTTGGGCTGAGTGTACATAGCAGTTGTACAGTGTAAACAGATAGACTGTGTCGAGATTCAATTGGTTTTATTATTGGCGCCTTTTTTCTATAGGCAGCCCTGTGTATTAGTTTGGCAGTGAAATTCAATGAATTGCGAGCTTCTCTAGCAAGCAGTCGGGAAATCGGTAAATTTCAAACGCTAACTGTTCCTCGAGTTTTAAACTTTGAGAGGAGAAACTTATATTGCTGGAAAGATCTTGCAACGCTGAGTTCGGGATATAAGTTGTTTGCTTTAAATATGAAAAGAAAAAGCACAGCATTTAAAAAACTATTTGCATACTTTTAACTTTGCAAAAATTGTACTCAGTTTTGCGAGACGAATAGATAAAGTTGGGGGGAGGGTTCAACTTCTCACTGCTGCTGTGTATTGGAGGGTTGATTTAGATTGCGCAATGTTTTTGTTAACTTTAACTGAGACTGATACTGACTGACTGTGAATTCGGTTGCGCAGTGAATTGATTCAATTAGTTCAATATTTTTATCAGTGCCTTTTAACACGAAGCTGTGCCCTAACCCTAACCCTAACCCTAACCCTAACCCTAACCAATGAATCCGGAGAGTTGAGTTGTTTGACGGAAAAATTTTGATTGAGTCCAGTTTCAATTTCAATGTTTTAATTTTGACGGAGAGGATTTCTGTTTCGTGGAGAGGATTTCGATGGTGTTCAGTTTCACGGAGAGGATTTCGATGATGTTCAGCTTCACGGAGAGGATTTCTGTTTCGCAGAGATAATTTATGATTGATTTCTGTTTTATGGAGACGATTTTGATGGATTTAAGTTTCAAGGAGAGGATTTCGAAGGAGTCCAGTTTCACGGAGAGGATTTCGATGGTTTTCAGTTGCACGGACAGGATTTCTGCTTCGCGGAGAGGATCTTGATGGATTTGGCATCTTCAATCAGTCAGAGAAGAGAGTAAAGAGAAGAATGAAAAGAGAAGAGAGATGAGATGATAGAAAACAGAGTAGAAATGAGTGGAGAGATTAGACATTACAGATGGGAGAGAAGAGGGAAGTAAGGCGGGAACGAAGGAGAGAGAAGAGAAGAGGAGAGAGGAGATGAAGGAAGAGGATATGAGAGAGGAGATATGAGATAGCAGAGAGGAGACAGGACAGAGAAGAAAAGAGGGATAAGAGCGCACAGAGGCAATAGAAGAGAGGAAAGAGAGGAGAGAGGTGAGAGGTGAGAGGAGAGAGATGAAAGATCGGAGATCAGAGATTTAAGAGAAGAAAGTAGTGAGGGAAAAGAAGAGGGTAAAGATAAGAGTGCAGAGAGGAGAGAAACGAGAGGAGACAGGTGGTAGAAAGGAAAGTAAAAACAGGAGATAAGAAAGGAGAGAGTGAGAGTGAGAGCATATAGGAAAGTGTAAAAGGGGAGCAGAGTAGAGAGAATAGATAAGTGAGTAGAGAAGAGATATGAGAGAGGAGAGACGAGGGGAGAGAGGAGACAGGAGAGAGTAAATTTGAAAGACCTGGGAGAAGAGATAAATAAGATAGTACAGATGAGAGGAGAGAGATGAGAGATGAGAGATGCAAATAGAAAAGAGATAAGTGAGAAAAGAGAGAGAGAGAGAGATTTGAGAAGAGAGGGGAAAAGATGAGAGGAGAAAGGAAAGGGGAGAAGAAAGAATGGAGAGGAGAGAAAAGAGAGGTGACAAGAGACGGTAGTAAGGAGGGCAGAAAGATGGAAGATAAGAAAGGAGAGGGTGATATGAAAGATATGAGATATGAGAAATGAGAGCAGAGACATGAGAGTCCGAGTCTGGACAATGCCAGTGAGTTTTTGCAAATAGGGAAAACTAGATATCCGGTAATTGAAATGCATTGTAGAGGATTTGGAGATGATTTGGAAGATGGGATTCAAGTCATGGAATTTCAGCTGATGGGAGTTCTTCCCCTTCAGAATTCCGGTGATGGGAGTTCTTCCCCTTTTTCCTCCAGAGGAGGAGTTCCACTCGTCTAAATAAACTAAATCTCTAATATTTGTTTGTATGTATATATATATGTGATAGATTAGAGAAAAAATGGCTGGACCGATTTTGTTCGAACTTGCACTGTTCGATCAGAAATTTTCCCGTGACGGTACATGCATCGTGGCTAAGAAATTGATCGATGCTAAAGGCATTAAATATTCGAAAAACATGCTTTTTGCAAAGGTCACGCAAACTTTTTAACTTGAAATGCATTGTAAGAATGCTAGAGAAAAAACTGACTGGTTGAATTCTGACTCTGAAATAGATTGCATCATAACTGAATTGTAACTCTGACTTGAATTGAAAATGCAGTGTGGAAGCGTAGCACCAGACTTGATTTAAATTGCGTAACCATATTGTTAACTGATACTGACTGACTGAGAAACTGATTATGTCATAACTGCTTCGTGTGATTTACTCTATGCTTGGATTTAAAAGTGTTAAGTTATATAAATGCAAAAGTTGATGTTATCAAAACGATGAGAGCTAGCCTAAAGGTGAACAAACTGAACTGCTAAATGCAGTGACGATGGTTTGAATTTTCATAGAGTATAATTTTTTTAATTAAAGCTTTTCAACGTCAGGAAAACTAAAAGACTTTTTAAAAAGAAGCGTCATGTAAACAATCATAGAAGCGTCATTTACAAAATCATAGAAGCATCATTTAAAAAATCATAGAAGCGTCATGTAAAAAATCATAGAAGCGTCATTTAAAAAATCATAGAAGCGTCATATAAAAATCATAGATGCGTCATTTAAAAAATCGTAGAAGCGTCATGTAAACAATCATAGAAGCGTCATGTAAAAAATCATAGAAGCGTCATATAAAAATCATAGAAGCGTCATTTAAAAAATCATAGAAGCGTCATGTAAACAATCATAGAAGCGTCATGTAAAAAATCGTAGAAGCGTCATGTAAAAAATCTTAGAAGCGTCATGTAAACAATCATAGAAGCGTCATGTAAACAATCATAGAAGCGTCATGTAAACAATCATAGAAGCGTCATGTAAACAATCATAGAAGCGTCATTTAAAAAATCATAGAAGCGTCATATAAAAATCATAGATGCGTCATTTAAAAAATCATAGAAGCGTCATGTAAACAATCATAGAAGCGTCATGTAAACAATCATAGAAGCGTCATGTAAAAAATCATAGAAGCGTCATGTAAAAAATCATAGAAGCGTCATTAAAAAATCATAGAAGCGCCATTTAAAAAATCATAGAAGCGTCATATAAAAATCGTAGAAGCGTCATGTAAACAATCATAGAAGCATCATGTAAACAATCATAGAAGCGTCATGTAAACAATCATAGAAGCGTCATTTAAAAAATCATAGAAGCGTCATATAAAAATCATAGAAGCGTCATTTAAAAAATCATAGAAGCGTCATGTAAACAATCATAGAAGCGTCATGTAAAAAATCGTAGAAGCGTCATGTAAAAAATCTTAGAAGCGTCATGTAAACAATCATAGAAGCGTCATGTAAACAATCATAGAAGCGTCATGTAAACAATCATAGAAGCGTCATGTAAACAATCATAGAAGCGTCATTTAAAAAATCATAGAAGCGTCATATAAAAATCATAGATGCGTCATTTAAAAAATCATAGAAGCGTCATGTAAACAATCATAGAAGCGTCATGTAAACAATCATAGAAGCGTCATGTAAAAAATCATAGAAGCGTCATGTAAAAAATCATAGAAGCGTCATTAAAAAATCATAGAAGCGCCATTTAAAAAATCATAGAAGCGTCATATAAAAATCGTAGAAGCGTCATGTAAACAATCATAGAAGCATCATGTAAACAATCATAGAAGCGTCATGTAAACAATCATAGAAGCGCCATGTAAAAAATCATAGAAGCGTCATGTAAACAATCATAGAAGTGTCATGTAAAAAATCGTAGAAGCGTCATGTAAACAATCATAGAAGCGTCATGTAAACAATCATAGAAGCGTCATGTAAACAATCATAGAAGCGTCAAGAAAAAATCATAGAAGCCTCATTTAAAAACTAATGAAAGTGTCATTTAAAAAATTAAGAAGCGTCACGGTAGAATAAAAGAAACGTCATGTCAGACATGAAGGGTTCATGTAAAAATTAAATGCAATTATAATGCTGTGCTGGGGAGAAAAACTGAGACGTAAAGGCTCTCAGAGAATAACTGAGATTACGGGGGGGTTTCTGAGATGTCAAAGCAAAAGTCAGAAGCTACTTCAAAGTTCATGTCACGGGGGGGGGCGCTGATAGAAGAAGAGTCATGTAAAAAATAAAAGTAGCACTATGTATACATAAAATAAAAGTCATGTCGAAGTTAAAAGATTCATTTGGGAATTCTACGATGTCAAAGCTTGGTGGAAATCGTTATAGTGCTGTTATTCTTAAAGAAGGAATCACTAAAATGTCAAGGCTTAGGGGAGAAGAATTGCTGAGATTTCAAGGCTTTAGGTTGGGTTAAAGTTAGGTTTAGGTCAGGTGTGGGTTGAGGGTTATATTTTATCGGGTTTCAAGGTTAACAGGGGATTTTTTAGATTTCAAGGTTTATGGGGGCCATTGCTGACATGTCAAGGCTTACGGGGGGAATAGCTGAGATGTCAAGGCTCACGGGGGTATAAATGAAATTTCAAGGCTAAAGTCAGAAGCTACATGTAGTTTATTGAAAACTTTTTATTACATTATTTGATGCCTCCTCAGGGGAGGGATCGCTGATAAAAAAGCGTAATGTAAAAAATAAAAGAAGCTTCATGTCGAAGTTAAGAGATTCATTTGGGAATCCCTACGATGTTGAGGCTTGCAGGGAATCGCTATAATGCTGTAGTAGTGCTATAATGACTCTTAGAGAGAATTACTGAAATTTCAATGCTTTAGGGTTAGGTTAGGGTTAGGGTTAGGGTTAGGGTTAGGGTTAGGCTAGGGTTAGGGTTAGAAGGTTGACAGATATTTTTAGATTTCCAAGGCTTATTGGGGGCATTGCTGAGATGTCAAGGGGGGAAGTTGATATGTTAAAGCTTGTGGGGGGGATAACTGACATGTCAAGGCTTACAAGGTTTGACAGAAGATTTTTTAAGATTTCAAGGATACATGTAGCTTATTAAAAAAACGTGTATTGCATTTCTTTGGCTCCCCAACGGGGGGCGTAGATTGCTAGTTCTTACTAAAAACACTTTAAGCGACATTGTCGCACAACCGGCGAGACGCATTGCTGCCCATTCCGACGACTTCCCTGAGCAGACACACAAGCGCGCGGATAGATAGATACGCAGTCATACGCGCAGGAAAACACTCACACGAAAGTGCATAGCTTCATCTACTTCTGTGGTCTGGTCCCCGACGTTCGCTAGGATTCGCTTTGACTTCGCTGCCCTTGATTCTGTGAAGGCCGCAACCTGGACGCGGATGGACTCGCTCGAACAGCAAGTTGACTCGAACTCGAACGCATGCTGGCATGCTAGGAGGTGCGCGCTCGGTGGCCCGGTTTGGATAAAGGCGTGAAACAGCACATCGGAAGCTGCGTGACCTGTAAGATGGTTAAGCCACGTAATCGAAGCGGCGTTTCCTTGATTACCTGCTGGCCGACCCCCCCCCCTGGCGCCCCGCGGACTTTGTCGGCAGCGCGGTCTACGTTCGTTCACCAATCTCTAATTATGTAGCTGCCTGGAACAATTTTGCAAGCTGATTAAATTTACGGAAGCAGTTATTGAGTTAGGAATACAGTGACCTAGCTACGAGCCATAATTGCAATCATGAATATTATTCTACATTCATAATTGAAGAGAGGCTAAAATTTATATTTGAGATTTGATGGACAAAGGTGAGAAGGAAATTGCGGAACGTGCCTCTTTTTTAATCTTTCCTAAGCGGAACTTACTCGGATTCTCAGATTAGTCGAATGTTCAATCGCGGAAATTGAACTGCGGACGATTCTATATATTTTATGTTCTTGAGTGACTGTTTATATGATTTAAAAGTAGTATATACTAAGCGAAGCTTCATCGTTACTTCTTCGTCCTACGTCGTTGCAACAAGCTGAAGTATAAAAAAGCCGAAAAATTGTCCTAACAAGCCGTTGATACAAGTTGTGATGTTCAAAATATTTGACAAGCTTAAAAATGATTTCAATGGTGACTGCAAATCATGACGATTATAGATTTAAAACTCTTACTTAAAACGTGCCAGCTTTCGTTTTTACTTAAGCAAAAAAACAAAACTAGGGCCTCAATCTGGCTAACTAGGTTGTTAGTCATGCAGTTATGCAGTCATACATTAGATATCTGTTGCATACACAGTACTACAATAAAGTGCATATCATGCAGTCCTTGAGAGCTGTAGCCTCGCCGTATCCGATCCTGTAATAGACGGTACAAGTTCCGATTTGTTGTTACCCGATAGTCTGAAAGACTGCAACTATGAGCACAGTTTTTAACATGCTCACTGCACCATTGAAATACGATCGGCTGGCAACAAGCCATCGTACAGTATATGGTAGACAATGCGGAGTCCTTGAGTATTGCGTTGAGCAGTGCTCAATTATTGCAACCTCTGCAAGGTGAGTTTTCACGAACTCATTGTCAACGTCACAGTTGTTGACTTCTTCGCTGCTATATCGAATTCAATCAGTTTTTTTAATTTGAACTTTCTTCTTTGCGTGAATAGAGTCGATGAAGGACAGAACCTGTCTTTCGACCAGCATCACGTATGACCTGTTGTCTATCACCTGGCCAACTATTTCTAAAAGCTTTGAAAAACAATGAAAACCGGGCAGAAGCTTCAATCTACACTCAGCAACAGTCAAAACCGCCACCCTACCGAGAGAGGCGACTTCTCTCTCACCTCAACTGCAAGTGACGTAACTTGCGCCACGGAGTGGCTAAAGCTGGGTGAGAGTGAATTCCAGGGTGAGAGTACAAAAGGGACTGGGGTTGGGGTTGGGGGTGCAACAGTACACGTGAGAATGGTCAGGCATATTACAGACGCTGAACGATGGCGCGCTGTTGGCATGCTAGAAGCTGGTGCATCCATCAGCGCAGTTGCTCGCCAATTTGGCCGATCACGTTCAACAATTCGAGCGCTGTTAACGAAGTCCCAAGATACTGGTAGTGTTCAGCACGCAGCCATAGGCAGCCAGCGCCATGATCTCCGCATCGCAACAGCCAGGGCAAATCGACGTCTGCTGCGGATTGTCAGGCGAACTCCGACCGCGCCAGCCACCCTGCTCAGTCTAATGTGGGGTGAAAGAAACAGATGGGGCATCCCCTGCATCCCCTGATTGCCCTCTCCTCCATTCACTCGCACCCAGCTTTAGCCACACCGTGGCGCAAGTTACGTCACTTGCAGTGGAGGTGAGAGAGAAGTCGCCTCTCTCGGTAGGGTGGCGGTTTTGACTGTTGCTAAGTGTATTCAATCTTTCCCAATCCCTCCTCACCCAGCCCAACTCTGCGTCGCGTCACTCAAAAGTCAATACTGAGCTAGAATTTACTGCGCACTCTCAAAGGTGGCGACTTTTTAATGTTGTTGAGTATATACAAGCGCATTGTATGGAATTTTTACCTAGCACACGGGTCAATTTCACACACTTTTGCGGCAAATTTTGCACACTTTTTCGGTTTTTTTAACACACTTTTGAGCGGCCATTATTCAACACTTTTAAATTTGATTTGATTGGATGAGAGATGGAGTTGGGTGAACTGATTGGTCACTTGGTCAGAGATTATCTTGGCTATCAGATAAGATAATAGGTGACTCTATAACTTGGTCATCAATTTTTAATTAGTTCAATAAAATCACGGCAGTACGCCTCCTTCTATCAATTGAAAAATCTCCCGGTGAAGTCGCTGAATTGTGTAATAATGGAGCCGTTTTGACTTGTCATTGTGCCTGGGTAAAAGTTCTTTACAATGTACTTTAGCCCTGCACAGATGTCAATCATTACACCACACGACAGTTTTCCGACAAAGCAGGTTAGATGATAGATGATAAATGTAGGAAAGCAGTAACGTGATGTGTTACCTAGGAAGGGGAGCAACTGTGGAAAAAATGGCTAAAACTAATTCACATTGTGTCTGGGTGAATGTATACTCACCAACATTGAAAATTCCTCATCACAGAAGATTCCATCTGTGGTCGCCACTTTTGAGAGTGCAGGTAAGTCCCTCAATGTTTGCGAGTGACGCAACTCAGCTAAGCCGCGGCAGACTTGAGTTGAGAAATGAAGTGGGGGAGCGGTGTGCGAGGGCTGGACGGATAAAAGCTACCCCGATTTCAGAATAGTCCAAGAGAAATTGCCCATGGCGCATAGGGTGGCGACTTTTCAATGTTGCTGAGTATATTTGCCCCTACGTACTGTATACAATGGCTACGTGAATTTTGTGAATGAGCTAAGCGGATTCTGCGAATGTTAATTCTGCCATTAAAGATAGCTTCTTATAAGTATAAGTAGTCTAGTTTCTAGAGCTATTCCCTTTGCTTAAAGTGTAGTACAGCCTATTGTCACTCTGGCAGTTTTTTTGTTTGAGAGTTAAAAAATAAAAGCTTGTTGAACTATTGTAAAAGCAATGCAGAAGTGCAGAGTCTTAAATGGCGCATTGTTCCATTGTATGACTCATTAACCAAACCTTCATGTATGCATGCCATACATGTGCAGGTGTCTGCTTTCATTGCTGAGTTTTTTTTGTTCAACAAAATACATTCCTTTCGCGCCTTATACATAAAATGCATCAGATCAATGGGGAATTTGGCACACTGCGGATGAGATGTCGACAGGCATTTGGGACACCGCGGATGAGATGTCGACAGGCATTTGGCACACTGCGGATGAGATGTCGACAGGCATTTGGCACACTGCGGATGAGATGTCGACAGGCATTTGGCACACTGCGGATGAGATGTCGACAGGCATTTGGGACACCGCGGATGAGGTAAAATGAATTTGGGACACCGCGGATGAGGTACATGCAGTTGGGACACACCGGATGAGGTACATGCAGTTGGGACACCGCAAATGAGGTAACATGCAGTTGGGACACACCGGATGTGGAGCCAGACAATAGGCACACCGTAGAGATGACAGGCATTTAGGAAACCTAGGATGAGTTGACATGCACTTGGGACGCAGCTATTGTCCCGATGCTTACTATTACTATCTAAAACCGAGCCACCGAGCCACAGGAACCAGCAGTAATAGTTTTAACCAAGTTAAAATAGTTCCAGTCACAAAATCTGCGCACCTAGTTGCAAACGAAACCAGTAAACGATAAAATACGAAAGCAAAAATTCGATAAATCAATTTGGAAGGGCCGTTAGAGATGCGAGATCGACTCCTTGAGTTGCTTGGGTTGCGTCGGTTGATAGACGAGCTTGAACTGGTGACATCCAGTGGTACACTACGGTTCGATTGCTCCAGAGAATTTAGGGAAAATATATTGTTCCAGGCATCATTTGAGCTCTCGGACTCGTCGCTGCTTTTTTTGAGCACCGGTGAAACGATAAATTTGAGAACTGCTCACTGAATTGCGGTGTCGAAGAGCGCTTCTTGTTCTAGAAGCAATTGGTGCATTGTCGTCAAATGGGCAGGAACAGCGACTTTTACTGCGACTTGATCTCATGATATTCCTGTATTGCTCCTCACGACGTGGCTGTTGCAGTTTTTCACGTGCCATTTATCCTCCACCTGGTGCCATGATTGGCCATTTATACAACTCATAATTACGCGCGATCTATTCGGTATATTCTCACCATTTATAAACCATATATAACTAAGTGAATGTAACTGCCTGCATCTATGGGTCAGACCGAATTCCTAAAATTAGATGTAGATATACGATGAAGCTATAATTCAAATGCGTGGGTCCTCCGATCCAGTACGAGATATATCTATAACGTACGGGGCCTAAACTTCATTAAAATTTGATGTCATTGCATGCATGCAACAACAACAACAACAACAACAAAATACGCGACCCCGCATGCACAGTCACAGTTAGAGCAGGGTGCGTCAAATGGCGCGCCGCAGAGCCTGGGAGCGAACGAAGTCCGCCCCATTGGCAGTGTCGGGCGCCCCGGCGTCGCGTAGGAGGCAGTCCACGTATCGAGGGGTTTGGGCCTGACCCCACCTGAGCGAGCCCTGAAGAGTGAGCAGCAGGACGTCCTGAACATGTTGGGGGCAGTAGCCCTCGGCCCGGATCACGTGGATCACGTTGAAGTGGTCGCCGGCGCAGGATGATAGACGGGCGCTGCAGCTTGGCCCGATCGTACAGGGCCTCGGTCCCGACGCTCTCTCTCATCAGCTCGAAAGGCCGCACGGAGAAGCCCTGAGTGTGCCGAGTCCAGCTGCCGCTCTAGTGTAGCCGTCAGCGTCCACGTCTCCGTTGTAGAGCAGGACGGTTTCGACCACCGCCTGCCACAGCCGAGCCCTTTGGCGGTCGGGAAGCGCTTCAGACTGGAGAACGGCCCGGATCGAACGGAAGGCCGCCCAGGCACGTTCTCTGCGCCGCCGGAGGTCTTTGTCCACGTGAGGCACCAGACCGCCGAAGGTAGGTGGACCGCTGGCAGCGTGCGAGCATTGTCGTCTGCCCGTCTACGCCGCGGCATGTCAGGTCCGCTGGGATGTCGGCCGTCACAGTCAGCACCTCGGTCTTCAGCGTGTTGACAACCAGTCCGATGCTCGATGCCACCTCGACCAACCGTCGATCTGGCGCTGGGCGCCTTCAACGGACGAGGACAGGAAGAAGAGGTCGTCGGCGTAGCCAAGCACGCTTAGGCGCTATTCGCTATGGCGGCGACCGATGCGTCTGCGCAGCAGGAAGCCGTCGTCAGCAGGGAGTGCGGTCCGAAGCACCCAGTCCAGCAGCAGCACGAAGAGAAACGGCGCCAGCGTGTCGCCCTGCAAAACTCGTGATGAAGTGTCAAACAGGTCAGACAAGCCGTCCGCCGTCACCACAGCAGCTCGAGTGTCGCGATACAGCGCCATGACAGCGTCGATTAGCTGCTGGGGTACCCGATAGGCTCGAAGGACAAAGGGAAGCGCGGCTCTCAACGAGTCAAAGTCAACGAAGACAATGATCAGCAAAGACTGGCGGATGCGCACCTCCTCGATGACACGGCGGAGTGCGAGGATCTATGTCACTGTACCGTGTTGCGGCCGGAATCCGTTCTGCTCGTACCGCAGGTACGGGTCCAGCACCGAATGCAGACGATCGAGCAGCAGCCGATTGAAGAGCTTCGCGGTGCAGGACATTAGCGAGATCCCGCGGTGGTCTTCTTTCCGCATTGTCCCTGCCTTCTTCGGGATCGGCACAATGTGCACGACGGTCCACTCGGTAGGCGCAGGAGCGCCGGCGAGCACGCGGTTCATGACGCCTATGACCTGGGAGGCCACACAGCGGAGCCGCAGCGCTTCGACCGGGACCTCGTCGAGGCCGAGCGCCTTGTCGCCTGATGTTTTCCGAGCGAACAGCAGAACGTCCTTCGTGGTGACTGGTCTGGTGCAGAAGTCCTCCCTCAGCTGGGAGCGGCGTGTCCAGTGGGAGCGCAAAACTGACAGGCAGCGGCGACGCGGGCGCGTTCACTATGCCGGCGAAGAAGTCGCGCAATTCATTCCTGCGCTTCTCCGGGGTGTCGCCGGCCAGATTCAGCGCCACGCGCTTTTTACGCCCCGTCAGAGTCCGAACGGCCGTCCACACTGCGCGGCTCTTTACCGTCGGGGCCAGCTGCAGTGATGGACCTGACGGCGTCGTCGAAAGCGGCCTCCTGCCGCTTGTCTAGAAGGCGCTCAAACGCGTCTTCAGCGTCGTCCGTGGGCCGCTGGTTTCTGCGGAGTCGCTCGATGTTGAGCCGCGCTTGCCCGATGTTCGGGTCGCTCTGCCAGACAGGCAGCGATTTCTACGCTGGCTGCATCGGCTGGACCGTCTGCTCCGCAGCGGCTCTAACGGCGGTGCTGATTTCGGAATACTCCGCCTCGCGCTGGTCCGCAAGCGCGGCGACGAAGGCGCCCGCGAAATGACGCTTCACGCGGGTGCCCAACAGAGCGCGATAGTAACGCTGTTTCCGCTGCTTTGGCGGTTGGTAGAGATGGTCAAGGAGCCGCAAGTCGCAGAGCAGGTTGGTGGTCTGACCGGAGAATGGAGCCATGGTGTCGCAGTTGGTGACGCAGCGGCGCTCGCGAGTGCGAACCAGCGCATGATCGAGTTGCGCCAGTCTCCTCGTGGCGTTCCGCCCGCGTGCGTTCCGATGCCTTCTCTGGCAGCCCGCAAAGGTAACCAGGCGGGCAGGGGGCTTGCGGACACCAGTCCAGCCGGTCAAGCAGGTCCTCCAGCTAGTGCATTGGTGTTGGCGTTCTCGCGTCCCGCGAAAAGGGCGAGCGCTCGGACCTCCGCGGAACTGCGTTCAGGTCTCCGAGCACCGCCAGCGTGTCGCAGTTTGGCACCTCTTCCCGCTGCCCAGCCAGGAAGTTGAAGAAGCCACGAGCCTCCTCGGGGTTGATCAGCAGCGGTGGGTGCATACGCGCAGAACAGCCGTATGCATGCATACACCAGGCCTAACTGTGTGCAAACGTAATGTTTCCGTTAAAGTTTAAATTCGACTAAGCCTCGAAACCAATTAAACCACGTACATACTATATATATCATGCTATAATGACTCGGTATAGTAATCTTTTTCAGAGTACATGTACTTATGTACTTCGCTGCACAATTACACAATAGGGGGATCTCGCGTAGGCACTGACTACTGAGCTCTCAGAAGTGCTGATTTTTAATTAGAGTAGCTATGGTAACGAATTAACATTAAAATAATACATTTGTATTACACAAGCTTGAAACTTTACGTAATTGTACCAGCTCTTGAAAATTCATATCGTCAAAAAATAGAATTGTCATGCCAGAAACTTTCTTCAACAATAGTCAATTTTATATGTTTCGAACTTTGGATGTCCTTTGACTCCTTTTATTGCTATAAACCATTTTTAAGTTCAATTGCATGATTAAAGTTACGCTTCAATGAAACGGTACGTTTAAATTTTTTTACTTGTATCGCAGAATATCAAAATATAATCAAGGTTATTTTTAACTAGTGAGTAGATGTCATGAGGGGGCTTCTGGGACAAAATTTTTCACCTCCTCCATAATCCACCTAAATCCATCCATATTATCCCTGACAGAATCAGAAAAAAAGGGGGGTCGCACTCGCTCCGAAAACGTCCTCCATAATCCACCTAAATCCATCCATATTATCCCTGACAGAATCAGAAAAAAAGGGGGGTCGCACTCGCTCCGAAAACGTCCTCCATAATCCACCTAAATCCATCCATATTATCCCTGACAGAATCAGAAAAAAAGGGGAGTCGCACTCGCTCCGAAAACGTCCTCCATAATCCACCTAAATCCATCCATATTATCCCTGACAGAATCAGAAAAAAAGGGGGGTCGCACTCGCTCCGAAAACGTCCTCCATAATCCCATTAAATCCATCCATATTATCCCTGACAGAATCAGAAAAAAAGGGGGGTCGCACCTGCTCCAAAAACGTCCTCCATAATCCCATTAAATCCATCCATATTATCCCTGACAGAATCAGAAAAAAAGGGGGGTCGCACTCGCTCACAAAACGTCCTCCATAATTCCATTAAATCCATCCATATTATCCCTGACAGAATCAGAGCATTATCCCTGACAGAATCAGAGCATAACAGTAGGACACCTGTTATGCTCACTGACACTGACATAATCCACTGACATCCACCCATAGCATCTTCGAAACAATCAGAAAATAATCTGCATTCTTCTCCCCACATTCAATCCGCAACGTGAAACCAGATCCCTAAGACTTTAAATCATCAGCGCAGGGTCCTTACCCTTTGAAAAAAATTAAATTTTCAATAAAAATGTTTCCAGTTGTCTCTCCAGGTTCTTATTAAAAAACGCACGAGCCTAATTACAAGAGTAAGTACCGATGCAAACTTGAATGCAGCGAATACATGAGAAAATATTGGCCCGACGTTCAAATCAATGTCCCTAATATTAATCAAGCTCTCCAAAGACATTGGTTTCATAAGTATGGAGTAACCTATGTAAAAGATTATGACAGCTACTATAACTTTGCAGAAATCATTAGGCAATTGTGATTTCTCACATTCTCTCAATGATTAACGTCAATACAAACTCTTCCCCATTAAAATCAACACCCACCCCATCTTCAGTCTCAAACTGAAGCACAATCTCGTGAATCTCCTTATTACTCAATACAACTCTTTTCACTGGATTTGGTTTCTCTACCACCATCTGTCCTCCAGCTACAGAGTTGGAGATGTTGTACAAAATATTAGTTCGCTTTCCCTTAAATACCCAATCAAGACTGAGATTAGTTCTGATTAGAATATTCAAACCCTTTACAATGTCTGCTATATTGGGTGCTAAGAACAAACCGCGTACACTTTCCCGGGCCATGCTAACGGCCCCCGATGCTTGAGTGACAGTCCGCGCTGTGGATTCTGCCTTATAAACTTTCTTCACGAATCCCAATTCCCTATACCAAGTGTCATCTTTAAACTCAACCTCCGCATCTTTGTGAACTTGCATGACCACTCTCATTACAGTGAGATCATAGGTTAGTTTAACAGGGAACAGTTTCTTCTCTGGCTTACTCATATCAGGTGTCTCAAAATGGCCTCTTTTAGTAAAGACGTTTTCTAGAAAGTAATTGTAGGTATCCACACTTTGCGTGCTCACAGGGAATACCACAGGTTCTGCTGCTGCACCTTTCCATTTGTAATAAAACTTATTATTTGCTGCCGTCACATTGGGAACGTTTGACCAACCAGTGAAGTCGTTAAGATAGACATGGTAATTAGCACCTGGATCCAGGCTAATCGCCTGCTCTAATTTTTGAACAAATATCCCGTTTGAGTCATTAATCCGCCCAGTTATTGTAATAGGAATGCTCTCCTTGGAGTGCGAAATAATATTGTTTAGTCTTTCGGCTATAGCTTCCATTTTTTTCACCCACAAAAAAAAATATTTAAACTTTACTGGATGAATTGTTGATCATGTTAAGCTTCACCTTCCTCTCAAATGCATAGATAATGTACAAGTCCACGGGTGTTGCGACAGTCCTCTCAATGTTGGTCACGATATTCACAGGGCTGTTATCAGTAGGCATTTGTCTGGCAGACACATCAGCGCCAAACATTGGATATAGAGTTCCATATTGAAGAGCAGTGATAGCAATTCCATTGTTCTCTTTCACAGCCAAGTCGACCAACTCGCTATAAAATTTGCTAATCTTGTTCTGACTGAAATCTCCATTTTGTGGCAGTGCAGGGTAAAGATTATCACTGATTTCATGCTGAATGGACCGCACGTCACCATGCATGTAGCGTATAATGCTATTTGGGTTTCTCATGTTAATAATAATATACCTTGGATTGCTGCATGATCCCTCTTTGATGCAGATGTTTGTTCTAGTTTCGTTTCGCTCATCTCGACACATGTAGGCCGTGTATGCAACATCAATGTCCTTCTCTATTGCCTTAAGATAGTCTGCTTTTAGTGCAGTCTTTGGCTCAATGACTTCCAAATACAGCTCGATTCCGGTTAGCTTCACCTCCATCCTTGTGTGGTCCGCCCCAGTCCACAACACTCTACTGCGATCATCTCTAGTCAGTCTAAATGTGTAGCTAAAGTTACTAGTCAGTCGATTAAATGTATTACAGAATCCACTCATGAATCTCAGTGGTACAAATACATCAACAGACCGATACAGCGGGTTTTTAGCAGCATCATCAGCACCTTGCAATGCATAGTTGTATCTCTTCTTCCTCTTTTTATAGCCAATGTCATTGGTGTCTCCTTCTTTTTCATCTGCGATAAAACCCGCACCACTTCCCAACTGAATAAAATCAGGATTCTCGATCAAACAATGAGCGTCATAGACAATTCCAAAGTTGGCGATTCGCTCCAACTCAGTGCTCCCATTCGATACACTAAACTCCTTGAACATGTACGCCCAAAAGTTACTGATCAGAGCCACATCCGCATCATGCTTGTCAACGTTAGCACGAGCCGCATCCGCACCACCTTTTGTCTTGAATTGAAATGTCATATGGAAGCCGCTCTTAAGACTGTGCACACTAACCAGAGACGAACATCCATTGTATGTAAATGTCAGTGTTTGACCTGGACCCAAATTAGTTTCATTCTGGTTCTCGTGACTCGGAACTCTAACTTGTGTCGCTTTGATTGTGCTATCATCACTCAAAATAGGCTTGTTAATTTTGTAGAAAACTGGTGTCAGTGGGTCGTTCATTTTTTAACTAAAAATAAAATAAAATAAGAAATGAAGCGGAAAAGTACACAGCAGATATCTGAATTGGAGAAGCTAGCACAAGCAGAGAAACGAGTTACCGGGCTAATAAATAAGGAGCAACAATCCTACAATGAGTTTGTCCAAGCAGCCACAGAGTTTCATAAACCCGGGTATGGAGAAGCTAAGAAAAATATTGATCAGGTCAAAGAAACTATCGACGACATACAGGAAACCCAAGTGCAAAAGGTTTTGGGCAAAATTCCAGAAGCACCACAGATACAGCCGCAACCACAACAACCACAACCACATCAATCACAACTAAAAGTGACAGATAACATTTTTGGACCAGTAGAGCGTGTCGAACATGATGGGAAATATGTATTTGGAATAAGTATGTGGAGAAGAAACATTTATAATGAACCAGTGGAATATTATATCGACATAAATAAGAAACATATTTCTGTTGTCAAAGGCTCGGAAACTAAGAGCATTCCTTTCACAGAAACCTTACTGACTTTTATGACCAAGAACCAAGAGAGAATCTCGGACAAACAGCTAAAGAACTATAGAGATCTAGTGACTTTTGCTCTTGCTAGAGATATAGCAATACTAAAGGCCCCAGAAGTCCTGAGACTTATGTATGATAACGGTGTCAACCTGACTAGATTCAAAAAGTACAATCACTTTAAACAATGGTTCGATTTGCCAGATCAGGCGGAAGTCATAAAATATCTAGAACAACAACAACAACAGCAACAACAACCACAACCACAGCAGCAGCAACATTTCACAGAAGTACTCAGGCAACTGGAAAATGCAGATCCGACTCAAGTAGCTGAATATAAGAAACAAAACCCAACAGATTGGCAACACTTAGAACAACACTCTCCAGATCGAATGAACAGAATCAAGCAAAGAGTTTTCACACCTCAACAAAGACAGGCACCACATGACAGTTCCGTCTCTGAAAGTGAGCAGTCTTTTGCATCACCTCCCCAGCAGCCACAAGCCCAACCAACTCCACAACCTCAAGACCAACCGCCCTCAACTGGAAAAGGCATGCCTGAATTCTACAAGCGGTTAGCTGTTCTTCTAGGAGCGGCAAAGACCGGAATGAAAGACGAGAATAGAAAAGAATTTGTCAACATCCTGGACAAAATGCTTGAGAGAAAATATATCGATAAAAGAGCAAGAGAACTTTTGCTTTCACGGTTTAACAAAAAATAAATTTCTATTTAAAAAGATGCCAATTATTTTCGAAAAAGACATTGACAAATACTATGACAAAGAGGAACTTAATCTCATTAAACGCGGATCTGGACTTTTCCCTGCAGGCCACTATCCAAGAAAAGAACGCTCTGGGAATGGCCTTGCTGATTTGATCGCTCAGGGGGCTAAGATTTTTAAGGTCATTGGAGAGAACAAAGAGAACATCAAGAACGTTGCCGAAGCGGCTGGCAGTGTAGCCACAGCAGCCAAAAAGATAAAGGATACTGTAACACCTAAACAAGAGATTCAACCTCCACTGGCCCCGCTGGCCCCGCTGGCCCCGCTGGCCCCAAATCCAGACAGTGTGGACCCTGCAGTCTATGAGAAGATGAGAGCTAGCATTAAAAAAGGAAGTGGTTTCAAATTTGACTAAAGGTACTTTCCGAGGGTACAAGAAATGTAAAGGTACAAGACTAGTCCCAAAATGACACAATTAAGTACCAAAATGACACATTTAAGTCCCAAAATGACACATCTAAGTCCCAAAATGACACATCTAAGTCCCAAAATAACACATCCAAGTCCCAAAATGACACATCTAAGTCCCAAAATGACACATCTAAGTCCCGAAATGACACATCTACATTATTTATTATTTAAATTTTTTTCATCATAGAAAAAATGGACTTTTCAAACGACTTCAATCCTCACTGGACACGTAATCAGATTAAGTTTTCTCATCATGAGTCAATCCCGAGTCACTTCAGATGCATTGTTGTTGGTTCATCAGGTTCAGGTAAAACATTCAGAGTCTTTAACATGCTTCTTAGACCTGGCTTTATCGACTATGACACTCTGCACATCTACTCTCCCACACTGTATCAAGATGAGTATAGAATGCTGATTGCAGGGCTTCAAAACAAGCTGAACAAAGAGGACATTATTGCATGTTTTAATAACCAAATGAGCCTTCCCAGTAACCCTGAAATTGTAGCTGCCGAATATGCAAAGCACCTCAAAGACAATGAAAAATGGCAGAACATTAAAGTGTTCACCTATGGAGATCCACAGGCTGATCCAAAGACCAAACTTCTACCCCAACCAGATGAGCTAGAAAAGGGGAGAAAGCATTTGATCGTCTTTGATGATTGTATGACAGGCCCACAGAAGCAGATAGAAAACTATTTTACAAGAGGGCGACATAACAATTGTAATGTAATTTACATTGCACAGAACTGGTTCGAGCTCCCGAACAAAACAATTCGTGGGAACTGCAATCTGATTCTCCTGTTTCCAACCATTCCACAGGATAGGCTAAAAAGATTTTACAATGAGGTCATTGCGCCTGCCTATTTTATAAATCCAACAAAAAACTCAAGCAGAAAGATTTCACAAGAGGAATTCGTTAATCTTTGCTATGACAAGTGGAACCAAGCCTATCAG
This sequence comes from Macrostomum lignano, assembly GCA_002269645.1. Classification (NCBI taxonomy): domain Eukaryota; kingdom Metazoa; phylum Platyhelminthes; family Macrostomidae; genus Macrostomum; species Macrostomum lignano. The sequence continues at coordinate 5,683 of NIVC01004049.1, read as the reverse complement.
TTTGTCATGATCAACAAGAAAAAAGAACTGTAATTTAAAATTTGCTAATAAAAGATGTCTATTAATTTTGCAGGTGAATCCATTTCTGGCAACAGCGCTCTTACATCAGCTCAGATATCCATCCTTGACAGGCGATATATCAACAGCGACGAAAAGATCCCAGAGATCAAACTGAATAAAAACAGACTGAAAACCCTAGAGCGCTCCATGCACCAGTTGCAAATAAACATGGAAGATCTCAGGCTTAAAGTAGCCAGGCAGAAGTTTGAAAGTGATAAGCTTTATGTGCCGTTGTTAAACGCAACTAATGAACTTAGGTCAGAAATAACTTCGGCAGTCTCGCAAATCAACAGCTTAAGATCGACAGTTAATCTTCTGGGAAATTCCACTGATAGACGGATGCGTATTCTTGAAGGAGGAGTTTTCACAAACACAGCTAAAGTGAATAATTTAGAAGAGTTCATGAACCAGTCAACAGCGTTGCATGATAGAATTAAAGAAAACGTCGCAACCAACACAGGTAAAGTGAGGAATTTAGAAGAGTTCATGACTCAGTCAACAGCGTTGCATGATCGAATCAAAGTAAGAATTACTGCAATTAAAGTCTTTGTAGATTTAGTTTTTACCGAATGGCAGAAATCGGTGAGAAGAATCGGTCGTCTTGAACGCTTGCATAATCTCAAAAACATTGACGCTGAAGAGGCACCACAGACCACAAGGGAAACAAGTGATCCAACCGACTTGTTTGAGATCATGCGTAGAATGGAGCTCACAGATAATGAATAGGCAGATTCAGAGACCTGTTGCCGTCACTGCAGACGAAGCAATCAACCGTAAAACAAATCTAGCCACCACCAACTAGTTGCCGATTTTTTTAAAAAAATTCCCTAAAAAATGGATGCTCAAAATTCTCTTTATGATCCGAATGCTCCCACAGCACCTAGTGCACCCCAATATGAGCAACAAAAACTCTACCCCGTCATTACTTGTAACTCTCAACAGTTTCGACTAGTGGAGATTCAAAAAATGCGCGATGATCTTGAAAAAAATATTTTCCACAACACAAAGAAAATTAAGCGCTATGACAACCACTGTAAATTTTTTGACTACAGCAATATGATTCTAGGATCTGTGTCTGTTCTATCTGGATCTGCTGCAGCTGTCTCAACGTTGCCAGTCATCACAGCCCCAATCGCAATCCCGCTCGGCTCTGTGGGTGCTGCATGTGGACTTATTTCAGCAATTACTGGAGCATTAGCGCGAAACAGGCGAAAAAAACTAAAGCAGCTACAGGAGAAGCAAGTAAAAGAGAAAGGGGTGCACACTTCAATCATAGGGTACATTTCAAGAGCAATAGACGATAAGTTCATTTCAGAGGATGAGTTCAAAACCATTCAGGATCTTTATGAACAATCAATTCGAATGAACTTGAACATGGTCGGTACTGATGACATGAGTCAGCTGAGAAATGAACTCGAGAAAGTTTTTCAACATTATGCGGAAAGAAAGTCGGCGAAAAATTCGGCAAGAAATTCGGCAAGAAGGACGACGAGGAATGCACAATGAACCCTATGAAACACAGCCAAGAATAATTTCCTTGTAGGTCTTTCGTGTTTTGGTCATTGCATACAAAACAGTCATGCACAGCTCACCGCAAATATCACTGCTAAGACCTTGGAGAATAAAGTCTGAGCGATAAATTTTTTTATTATTTTTTCCCTTCATATAATTTCTTAGCTCTTCTGGTACTGCCGTCCCATAGCTATCGAAGTAATAACACTTGTGCTTGCGATTGGGATCAATCACCCAGCAAACCCAATGAGATCCTGGCTTATCGGTGGTGTCAAAGTTCATGATGCCGCATTCTTTTCTTAGAGGAAAATCAGGCAGAGTGTCCCTCATAAATATTCCTCTAAAGTTTGGGATTTCCAGTTCGTTAGCCAAATCTTCAAGAAAGTTATTTGTTGTCATTTTTTATGAGGTTTATTAAACTTTCTCTCAAACCTAAACCCAATATCCACCTCCTAAACCTAACCTCCAATGCCCGAACGGTAGACTGTTGATATTGTCATCAAAAATGAATCTCTTGTTATCTGCACCTGACAGTCCAATCTTCTTTTGCCGAATTGTGTGAATAATATGGTTTTTGGATTGTAGCTTTGAGAACTCATGTGATGTCTTTTTGTTGCAATTCAAGGCGTCTCTGTATTCAGCTTCATTAATTTCCTTCCTAACTACACGTTTCGGAATTCCCTTTGATTTTTTGATTGGGTCTGACGACTCACATTTTATAAAATAGGACTTTGCTCTCAACCCAATGAATTCAGTGATTATGTCACCAGCAATCTCGTCCTTCATTTTCCCAATCACTTTCTTGTTAGTGGCGTCAAACACTTGATCGCCATTCTGTGTCCTGAAAGATTCATCATACTCAGACAAGTCAAACAAATCTTTTTGCTGCAGCATGTCCTGATAAATGTCTTCTGTTTGAATGTCCATAATAAAACTGTCTGTGTCAGTGTACAAGAGTTTCATTTTATCCTTGTACTGCTGCTTCATGCCATAGAAGAACTGGTACATCAGACGTTTTGATTCGTCGAGAACAGTGACACCTGTATAGATCGGCTTGCGCAGCGTCACCTTGGTTTTGTAAAATATGATCACACCTAAGTAGCTATTAAAGATATGGAGTTCTTTGAATGTTGGCTTTGACAAATTTGCCTGAATAACATCAGGCTCTGATGAGGTAACAAGTTTCAGGTTTGTTCTTTTCCGCTCATTCTCAAGAGTCTTGCCATAGACAGAGTTGTTGGCCAACTTAAAGAGGTTCTTGTCAAAGTCGTTGGTTGCTTTGGTCCTAAACTGGGTGTTCTTATCAATGTAGGGTTTCATCCACGCTTCCTCTGTAAATGTAAGAGCCCGGTGAACTATGGTGACCCTGCAACCAAGTGAGATAAAATACTGAAGCAGTTTGTAATGGATTTTGTAACGTGTCTTGTTGTTTAGATTCTGTGTTAGTTTCTCTGTATGTTCTTTTTCTGTTCCTGACAGCGCCAAGTTCCATTATTATCATTGGGAGTTTCGATTATTTTCGGGCACTTGATGTTCTCGGGAAGGGTGGAAAGTCAGAGAAATAGTCGTGAAGCTCTGGTGGAATGTAAACATCAACCTCATAAATGGCAGCCAATGAAAAGTCCCGTTTGAATTCTGATGAGGGTAACCATCGAAAATCTCTAACTGGAAGATCTTGACTCATCGCCCACCCGTAGAGATTATTAGCGTCCAAGTAAGTAATGTAGTTTGAGGGCTGCTCCTTATTGTAAGATTCAATGTAGGGATTGTTTGCTTTTGCATATCTATGGTGCAAATTGAGATTCCCCCTCGCTTTGACGATTCGACAAAATTGTACATGTCAATGTCTGTAAGAAGTTCAATGTACCAATCTGGATCTTGATCCCATTTCATTTTAAGCAAAGATTCCCAGCTAGTGGCAGGCAGAGACACATAATGTGCTGGATCGAGGCCGTATGCTGTGTACCAGGTGATCTGAAGGTTTCAAACACATCGGCCAGCAGAAACACATCTGTGTAGAGGTAAAGCAGGTGATACTGGAAGAAGTTTTGACAATTAAAGTAATTATAGACATGCTTCGCGTGCTCATAGTCTTTGTCAGAGATTCCAGAGTCTGTTAGCTTTGAAAAGAACTTCTCCTGTGGTGGTAAACCTTCTTCAAATACGTGATACCCAGTAATATTTTTGTAGAAGCCTTTGGTTCTCAGGAGTTTAAATGATTCATCAGTGTTGTTAATTTTACTTGCAAACATCTTTGTATATGTACATTGTTCATCTTTTAGATTCTTGCTTAGTTCGTCTAGACTGGCAGCTAGAAATTGATATGAATCCTTCAGTCTTATTTTACCTTTACCCGAATTATCCTGTTTAATATCAACACACTTAAACTTCTCCTTGTTCTCTGCGATGCAATCAAGGTGTATGTCTGGAATCATGCCGATTTTTTCAACTATTAAATGCATGTCATAGTTCTTTGCGTTGTGACAAAATATCGTTAGATCATGAATGTTCGATTTTAGCTTTAGATTACAGGTGTTATGCGCTGCACCTCTAAATTTCCCAGTATAGTGGCAGTGGTCCCTAACGGTGGGGTTTTTAATATTAGTGCAAGTTAAATGTTTCCTGCAGATGTGGCAATGAGTTGCTGATAGGAAATTGCTTTCATCCTCCTCAGTCATCATTATTGGAACAGGTTGAAGGGTGCTAATCATTTTTGCAACTCTAACATTCTGGCAATAAACTGCTCCACACACTGCTCTCCAAAGAAATAATTATACTCAACAAGTCTTTTGTATTAATAAAAGCATATGCTACTGAATTGGGGACATGTTTTTGAGTTTGAGTTTGTTTTTGAGTTTTCTGGCACGATTGAGCATTCGAAATCAGCATATACAACAAATGGGAGCTTCTCCATCTTGTGATAGTTCTTAAACCGGAGATACTTCTCTTCAGCTGAAGGAAGAGAGCAGTTTGTCGGGTGATCCTCGCATGATAATTCATGCTCTGTTAGTTTTTCAAAGCGTTCAGGTCCACTGTAATGCTTAAGGCACAAGCGGCAGATGGCAACAGCCTCGTGATGATTATTCAACTGCTTGTGTATGAGTCTTGAAAGATCTTTAATCCAAACATAGTGAGCCTCCTCTAGTAAATTACCAATCACTAGAAGATCCACTTCAGTCCGCCTTTTCCCCTCGGATCTAAAACGTCTTTGCTACATCTGACCGGTTGAACTTTCTCAGTTTTTCACTCCACTCAAAGACTGTGATTCTAATTTTGTTATTAAACACTTCTTCTAGCTTTGGGATCTGAGAGATTGCCAAGCCTCCTTTGTCTCAAACCTGATTCCCTTCTTTTCGCATTCAATGAGATAGTAGTTAAAATAATTTTGATAATTTGAGGTTCTTTCGGGTGGTGAGGACACTAAAAGTGCAGAAAGAACTGCCCATAGAGCACAGCAATTGTCTTTATTTTTAACATTTATGCAAGCTTTTTTACCGGCTAGCTTATGCGGGAGCTCTATATAAGAGGAGGCTTTAAGTGGGTCATATTTCATGACCCTGACAGTCGCTCTTTGAATCCCTCCACGACCCATCCGGAACCTCTGGATGTAAACGCTTCAATTTTCTTATTGACATCTTGAAGGAAAGGATCCAGTGTGTCTGTTGGGGGTGAATGGCTTTGCTTTGTTGTCATGTAATACTCGAGATGCTCAGTGGGTTTGCAGGCATATAAAACGCAATCTTGAATGATATCTGTAGTTTAAAGGTCTTGCGTGTTTTGAGTGTGTGATCAACAACTGATTGGATGCTGTCTTTATAGTCGTAGATAGTTTTGGTGGTACGTGTGCCTTAATTGGGATTGTGTACTCTATGTAATGTTCTGTAAACTTCGTCCTCTGTGCAAAATTAATCTCTTCATGGCAAGCTCCGACTCTTTTAAATGGATTAATTGCTCTAATTTCTCTTGTTCCTGCTTATTTTGTGGTACTTTGCTTTTTCACCAGTGAGAGTTTCATATTTGTTAACTAAGTTGCGACTCCTCTCTTGGTGTTCCTTTGCAGAATTTTTATAGCGCATACTGGTTGATTCTAATTGATTGATGATTTCCAACT
>NIVC01004048.1:0-62837 GCA_002269645.1 Macrostomum lignano | reverse complement strand
ACCAGCGGCCGCTGCGCTGCTGCGGCTGGCAGGGACAGGGGCGGCGCAGCCGCAGGGCAGCGGGCCGTGCAGTGCGGGACAGACAGACCGACTTGGCACCTGTGTTGTTAGCATGGAGACAAATGCGTAACAGGATCAGGTTACGTAATGCCTGTAATGCTTGTACAAGAATAAGCATTAAAAATTGTAATAAAAACAAAACCTTAAGCCAATAAAACCAACAGCCCCTCCCAAAGCCAATAAAACCAACAGCCCTCCCAAAGCCAATAAAACCAACAGCCCCTCCAAAGCCAATAAAACCAACAGCCCCTCCCAAAGCCAATAAAACCACAGCCCCTCCCAAAGCCAATAAAACCAACAGCCCCTCCCAAAGCCAATAAAACCAACAGCCCCTCCCAAAGCCAATAAAACCAACAGTCCCTCCCAAAGCTAATAAAACCAACAGCCCCTCCCAAAGCCAATAAAGCCAACAGTCCCTCCCAAAGCCAATAAAACCAACAGTCCCTCCCAAAGCTAATAAAACCAACAGCCCCTCCCAAAGCCAATAAAGCCAACAGTCCCTCCCAAAGCCAATAAAACCAACAGCCCCTCCCAAAGCCAATAAAACCAACAGCCCCTCCCAAAGCCAATAAAACCAACAGTCCCTCCCAAAGCCAATAAAACCAACAGCCCCTCCCAAAGCCAATAAAACCAACAGTCCCTCCCAAAGCCAATAAAACCAACAGCCCCTCCCAAAGCCAATAAAACCAACAGCCCCTCCCAAAGCCAATAAAACCAACAGCCCTCCCAAAGCCAATAAAACCAACAGCCCCTCCCAAAGCCAATAAAACCAACAGCCCCTCCCAAAGCCAATAAAACCAACAGCCCCTCCCAAAGCCAATAAAACCAACAGTCCCTCCAAAGCCAATAAAACCAACAGCCCCTCCCAAAGCCAATAAAGCCAACAGTCCCTCCCAAAGCCAATAAAACCAACAGCCCTCCCAAAGCCAATAAAACCAACAGCCCCTCCCAAAGCCAATAAAACCAACAGTCCCTCCCAAAGCCAATAAAACCAACAGCCCCTCCCAAAGCCAATAAAACCAACAGCCCCTCCCAAAGCCAATAAAACCAACAGTCCCTCCCAAAGCCAATAAAACCAACAGCCCCTCCCAAAGCCAATAAAACCAACAGTCCCTCCCAAAGCCAATAAAACCAACAGTCCCGCAAAGCCAATAAAACCAACAGCCCCCAAAATCAAAAAAACCAACAGCCCCCAAAGCCAATAAAACCAACAGTCCCCCAAAGTCAATAGAACCAAAAGCCCCACAAAGCCAATAAACTTCTCTGATTAGCAGTAAAATGATAAAACAGCTGTAAATTTAGTACCAGTTCACCAGTTTACTGGTGTCCCTAACCTGCAGCTCCGCTGCCTTCCTCTGCGCCGCCTCGCTCACGGCAGCCCGAAGCGCCGTCTCCAGGTGCGGCTCCAGCAGGCGGCCCAGCGCGCGCAGCCACAGCGGCGCGTCGGACGCCTTCGCCAAGCCGAGAAACCGGCGCCTGTCCAGATGCTCCCATTGGCCTTCATCGTCGGGACCGCCGCCGCCGCCACCGCCGCCGCGGTCCAGCACGGGCAGCAGGCAGCGCAGCGGGCCCTCGAGCTGGGCGCCGCGGCAGTGCGACAGCACGGTCAGCAGGCAGGCCAGCGTGGCCTCGCAGCCGGAGTCGCTGCCACTTGCGGAGAGGCAGGCGCGGGAGACGAGCTGCACGGACAAGGCGAACTGCTTCATGAGCAGGGCGGCGAGCACGTGCTCGTGCCTGGCGGCTGGAGACTCCTGCAGCAGCCGGAGCTGCATGAGCAGAGCCACCTGGCAGGGCATGGCGTCCAGGCTGGAAGTTCGAATTCGACAAGTGTCTTTAGTGCGAGTTGAAGCCAGAGTAGCACTTTGAGCACTCTTCTCAGCTTTCTATAGGTTTTGCAGCGTAGATAGGGATTTTAGCCTAGTGGTTAAAGGGTTGGACTGGAAGGTCGGGGGTTCGATTTTCGACCTACTCGGAACAATTTGTGTCCTTGAGCAAGACACCTAACTCTGCATTGCCTTAGTTCACCCAGCTGTAAAATGGGTGGCAGCATTAGCTGGGGTAATTTAGGCTGGGTGTGGCGACCCCCCCCTCCCCAGTCCTTTGACTGAACAGCCGTACGCAGCCTTCAGATGCGTCGCGCAATAGCTGCGGCTGAGCTGTCGGTTGCACATCTGGCCCAATTGGGGCAGGTGGAATCAATTATTATTACGAGCTATTATTATCAGCCTTGCCTGAATTTAGTTCAGGCTTGAGTAGTTTTAGAAAAGCTCGCATCGTCAGCAACTCACGTCACAGCGTCAGGCAAGTACATCTCAGGCCGGACCACGCTGAGCCAGTAGGTGCACGAGCCGCTGACGGATTCGCCGCCTGCCGCCGTCTGCCGATCCGATGACTTCGACGAGGAGGACTTGCCGTCGGCGGCGCCGAGCCCTTTGCGGAAGGCGCGGTGCAGGTCCGCCAGCGGCGAGGACACGACGGCCAAGCAGGCCAGCAAACCGCTGCAGCAGTTGTGCACAAAGTAGATGCTCGCGTCCTCCAGCTGGTCCGGGTTCGTGACCTGGAAGCATTTTCTGACTGCAGTTATGACTGCTCAAGTGTGACTGTACAATTGTGGGCTTGGGATTCCTGGGTAGGCAGGCGGGTGTACAATTGTGGGCTGGGGGTTCCTGAGTAGGCAGGTGGATGCACAATTGTGGGCTCGGGTTAGAGGGTGCGGATCGGTAACTGACCCTGCCAAAAGCCACTTTACCTGCTCAGCGTGCTCGCACACGGCGTACAGCAGGTCCTCCGTCATCATGAGGATCGCGGTGATGTCAGCTCTGTACTGGTTCACCCGCCTGTGCGAGGGCGTCGCCTGCGCGTATCGCTGAAGCAGAAAGCCGAGTGTCTTCTCCAGCAGCGACAGCAGCACGCAGCGGCTGATCTCGTGCGGGCAGGTTGAGCTGAGCGAATGCCAGATGCGCCGCAGCTCCAGGTACCACCTGGCAGCAGCATGGTTGGTTGGGGTAAATTTGCTGCAGGGGGGTTTGAGCAGTTGCAAAAATCCAGGAGACAGTGTGACAAGCTGACCCTGAGCAGCTGCAAAAATCCTGGTGACAGTGTGACAAGCTGACCCCTGAGCAGCTGCAAAAATCCTGGTGACAGTGTGACAAGCTGACCCCTGAGCAGCTGCAAAAATCCTGGTGACAGTGTGACAAGCTGACCCCTGAGCAGCTGCAAAAATCCTGGTGACAGTGTGACAAGCTGACCCCTGAGCAGCTGCAAAAATCCTGGTGACAGTGTGACAAGCTGACCCCTGAGCAGCTGCAAAAATCCTGGTGACAGTGTGACAAGCTGACCCCTGAGCAGCTGCAAAAATCCAGGTGACAGTGTGACAAGCTGACCCTGAGCAGTTACAAAAATCCAGGTGACAGTGTGACAAGCTGACCCCTGAGCAGCTGCAAAAATCCAGGTGACAGTGTGACAAGCTGACCCCTGAGCAGCTGCAAAAATCCAGGTGACAGTGTGACAAGCTGACTCCGGAGCAGCGCAGCCATGCACTCATACAGTGCACTGCAGCTACGCCAGCTCACCTTTCCACGCTGAAGGACACGCGGGTCTCGTCGTGAAACTCCTGCCCGTCCTCCCAGTAGTTGGAGCCGGCGTCGAACAGCAGGCAGGTGAGAAAGTTCTGCGAGTAGCGCAGCTCGGCCTCCCCAGTCAGCCGGTGCAGCAGGGCCGAGAAGGTCTTGTGCAGGGCGTACATGGCGCTGCTGGACTCGGCGTGGCAGCCGGCCAGGCTCTGCGCCAGGTGGCCGCACACGTGCATGGCGTAGGCGGCGTCCCCGATGCGGATGGGGAACTCGGCGTCCGGGATGCCGTCGGCCGGGGCCGGCGAGCCTCCGCCGCCGCCTCCGCCGTCGCCTCCGCCGCTGCCGTCTAGCAGGGCGGAGTGCGCGCTGACCATGGCGTGGAAGTGCAGCTGCACGGTGGCCACCAGCGACTTAAGCAGCAGGCCGGAGGAGCCGCCGCCGTCGGTGCAGAACACGGCGAGGCGCATGAGGCGCTGCACCAGCTGGGTGTAGTCCTGCAGCGACTTGTGGATCAGCTGCGGGAAATCCAACCGGCCCTGCCGCACCGACTCGTCCACAGAGCAGCGGATCCGGTCTGAGTAGGTCCGCTGCCAGCTCTGGTGCAGCTGGTGCTCCAGCGAGCGGGCCAGCACGGGGAAGTAGGGCTCGAGCTCGGCCTGCCACTGCAGCAGAGGCTGCAGCTGGCTGCTCGTCTCCAGCACCACGCTGCTCTCGTCGTGCGAGACCACAAGGATGCCCTGCAAGTTGGTTGGGAGAGCGGGAAAAATGTAACCTTCAAATGTACACCTTGCCTCTTAAAGTAGAACGAATAAAAGGACTTAGCGGTCACTCTCAACTAAATTGTTGCTGAGCTGAGGCCAGTCTCACCTGCTCAGAGGCGATGCTCATCCGCCGGTCGCCGCCGAGCATCGCCGGATTCGACTGGCGCCGTTTGAGCACCCCGCGCGGCTTCTCCGCCCCGATGGAGGACAGGCTGCTCAGCTGCAGCTGGTCCAGCCCGTGCGTGCTGGCCGACCAGTAGTCGTTGGCCACCGACACGAAGTCGCGCTCGAGGCCCGCCAGGGTGGCCAGCAGGTCTGTGATCTGGGATGGCGCGTTGGGGAATAGCGTACTCAAGGGATCAGGGAGTCCTGGCATTAGGTTCCAGGTTTCGCCTCGTGGTAAGGTTCATTAGCCTTGAGCACATTCACACCTGCAGCAGGGTCACCTCTGCACACATTCACCCGCACACACCTGCAGCAGGGTCACCTCTGCACACATTCACCCGCACACACCTGCAGCAGGGTCACCTCTGCACACATTCACCCGCACACACCTGCAGCAGGGTTTCCAAGCTCAGCGCATCGTTAGCTAAGTTGGAGAAGAAGTGCACTGTGCCACCGCCGCCGCCCCGAGCGCCACCCGATTGCTTAGCGACGACTCGGTCAGCGTCCGCTCCAGCGTGTGCGCAAAGTCGGCGAGCTCCTGGCACACGTAGTCCAGGTAGATGTTGATGACGCTGTCCTGCGAGTTGCCGATGGTGGGGAAGTAGTCCGCCCGGATCAGGTCGAAGTCCTCGCGCATCATCGCCACGGCCGCCGAGGCGAAGGTGGGGAAATTCGCGGACACCTCGGACAGGGTGCGGCGCTTGTGCCCGCCGGACTGCTGCGTGTAGAAGAGCCGGTCGATCAGCCGCTCCAGGTGGCTCATGCGGATCTGCTTGAACACCTGCGGGAGGGCGCGAGTTCAAGTGCTTGAACTGAACCACCCTGCAATGGATGCGGCTGGCTGACCCACTGATACAATTGGCCCAGTTGAAATCCGGCCTACCTGCCAGGACCGCTGCGCAGAGTTGAACAGCTGCAGCACCTCGATGCCCTGCTGGAACCGCAGCCGCCTGGCCGCGGCTTCGCTGAAAGATTCGTCGAGCTTCGAGCCGGCCGGAGGCTCCGCGCTCAGCGCCGTGATGAGGTGCCGCGTCACCTTGCCAGCCAGGCTGTTCCACAGGGCGTCGTTGCTCCGTTCAAGGCTGTCCTCGACGCTGTTGAGCGACACGGTGGACACCGAGCGCGAGTCCGAGTCCGCCGAGGTGGACTTCACGGCGGTGGAGAAAGGCAGCAGGACGCCGCGCTCGGCGGTGAGGAAGATGAGGCCGTGAGCCGCCTATTGGAGCAGGGGGAATCGCCAAACAAGAGATTTACTGACTACTAACGAGTAGCGAGACAAAAATGTGAAGCGGATCTTTTCTTTGCGTACCGGTAGGGTTGATCGTTAAACAGAACTCTGAGCATGTGTCTACATTTGCGGGTTGGTTCTATAGCGAACTTCGAATCTATTATGTGCTTTAACACTGCTTCGGCTGAAAACTAGAGCACGCGGACGGGCCAACTCAAAATCTTGAATGAATATTCCCTACTTTTTGGCCAATGAACGGGCAAGGTTACGAAGTCAGCAGCCCTAAAGTGCACTATTCACAGTACTTTGTTAGTATCAGATGCGTTTAATGTTAACAAACTTGAGTAAACTTCCAAACGCTGCTTTTTAGAATCTTGCACAAAGTGCAGAGCGGTGTTAAATAAACAAAAAAGAAGCGAAGCCCCCACCTGCAGAGGCGTCAGCTCGCCCCGGTCCAGCCCGCCAATCAGCTGTTCCAGCAGCTCGCCGACCCGCTGCGCGTTGGTGTCGTGACAGGCCGTCCTCTCCACGGAGTTCTGCAGCGTCATGGACTCCATCACCGCCAGGAGGCTGTCCGAGGGACGGGCTGTCGGCAGCTCGGCCTGAGCATGTTCCAGCAGCCCTGCCAGCACCTCCTCTATCCTGCCGGTTTTTAAGCGTCACTACAAGTGTTCAGCCATTTTCACATTAGCCAAAAGAGCAACAAAAACATTGACTTACTCATTTTCACATTCTTGAATTTCAAAATTAATCTGCTCAAGCTGGATATCATAAAATGCTGAAGTCATTGGCAGTCAAGTGCACTTCTAGATGTCTGTAAAAAAATTAAGATGCTTATTTAGTAAAAAATTAAATAGAAAAAGACAGTTGAATTTTTTCAGCTCATTTTTAAATTAGGTCACAAATTTCCAAAGAAACTATCTTACAAAGACTTGGACTGTAGCGTAAAGTATCAATCTTAGAAAGTACATGTACGCTAGATTTATTTTTAGAATTAGATTTTTCGAGAAATTACTTTTTTAGTGCAAAGTTAAAGTTTGTCCCAGAAATTTCCTTTAGTTTAATTAAATGTTAGTTTTACTGCTTAATATTAAGTATAAAATTTATTGTTGTCATATTTACTAATGCATTTGTACGGTAGTGTTGCATAATAGCATTTAAGATATTTAATTTTGTTGTAACTAACGAAACTTCTAGAAATTTCCGGTTATACTCAGTTCAGTACTATAAATAAACGTAACCTATGTACTTCAACTCTTTAAGTGATTCTTTTCATTCAGCAAACACAGAACCACCGCCTTTGCTCTTTATCTGCATCAACCTTCTTTACAGGACATCTCGTTTATTCTTTGTTGTCTTTATTTGGAAGTTTTCTAATAATAACAGATTATGAGATAAACTATACTGTATCATCATCCCAAAAAATTAAATCAATGATATCAATAAAATAGAGGATTTAACTGAATTCTACATATTATAAAATATTATGTATGAAATATTATAAGCTGTAGATATATTGATAAGTCTATTCAACATTAAATTTAACAATTTATTTTAGTTCAGTGATTTCTAACATCTATTGTTAATAAAGGTAAAAACGCATCTTATTTCTGTAGGTTTAACACGAAATAATCCATTCGAACACAGAAACAACAATTAAAAAAGTCAAAATGCATTTCCTATTTAAAAATTGCTTCTACAGATGCTGCTTTTTCATTTTAAGGTTAATCGCGAGTTTGCTTTTTTCTTCAATGTTTAGCAAGTAAGTTTATAAACTATTGTAATTACATTTGAGAAAACAATACAGATCGCTACAATTTGACCCTAAAAGCAAAGTAGTAAAAAAAATTTAAAAATCTAAAATTAATGTTACTAGAACAATGATATTTAAAAGCACTGGAAATGTGAAAACAAGATATTTTACCGAGTAGAAAGAATTTAGTAAGAAGCGATTTGCCACACCCATGTAATTTGATACAAAGCCAAAGTAACCTTGGAGAGTTCTATTCTAGAATGCCCTTAAAATTGTACTTATTTCTGTAGAATAAATTATAGGATCAATACAAAAACATAAAATATAGTTGTGATAATTAAATATAAAAAACAGAATAAAATTACCTTTTGCAATCACAAAATAGCTTGTAGAGTTTTTAAATAACAAGGGCGACAATTTATTACTACTTTTTGCTATAATACATAGTTATGATTTTACCGGATCTGTATCTGGATTTAAGCAATATTTTAATGCAACTAATCAATACTAACAATTAATCAAATCATTACAATTTTAATTTTTCTGCAATAATTTAAAAAATTTAGCGTGTAGATACATGTGCTAGAGAGTTTTATAAAAAAAGAACTGAAGCCGAAGCTAACCTTAAAAATTCCGGAAGACAAATATTCAACGAAGTTCGGAATCCTCGCAACGGCCGATTCTGTTGGCAACAGTAATATAGTTTTTCCTGGTCCATATATTCATCGCGTTTACTTTCGCGGTCATTTGTGTTTGTGACATAAGGTTGAGGTGTACATGTAAACTCATCGCAATGCTAGGCAGACTTTTTTTGGCAATCTTGATTTAACCTCTAACCGTTGGCGCTCATACAGTGCAAGCACGTGTACGGTGTACGAACATTAGGCATGCACCACTTTTTATAGTATTAATTAGATATAGACTATTGTAAGCAGTACATTAATTATTCGTTACATGTAAGCGCATTTAGTCATTTAAAAAAACTTGACTTTACAACACCTAAGCGCTTTATAAATACATAAATAAATACATGTATGAGCTTTTCCTGATGGCAGTTTTCGATTTGAAGTGTCCTTTAAAACTGTCACTGCGTCACTTTAAAATAAGAAAATCACAAGCACAAACATGTGGGATTCGAGGCTACAGAATCGAATATTGATTGTTATTCTATTTAAGTTCTACACCGTCCACAATGCAGTTTTATATTATTTTCAATATGCTCTCTGTGAGAAAAATGGTTTGTAAAAATCGAAAAACAAAAACAATGGAATCGTAAAACTGGATTCAACTGCAATTTTTCAATCAAAAAAGCAGTTCACCTGTAGACGAAAAGAAGATATTGTAAATATTAATAAAGGAAATAAAAATGCAATATTCAGATTAGACAGAGCTATGGCTATTTAGGAAACAGCATTTCAAGTACTTATTGCTCATTGTTATACAAGTCGCAGCAGAGTCCGTCCCCATCATTTCGGTTTCTGACCCGGCGCCTGCGACAAGCCCGGCGGTGCCACTGATCGCGGGCCAGCTTGGGGGGCGCTGAGGATGCCGCCGTCGGTCTGCCGCCGCCTCCAGCGCCGCCCATGAAACTTCGAAATGAGGCGCGGATTCGAGCCAGCGGCGTCTTTCGCGATGAATCGTCTGTATAATAATAAGTTAAATGACAGTACAGCGCCTTTGGTTCACGAACTTGTAAGAGGTAAAGCTAGTTTCGATACATATCGGGTAGAAAGAACAGCTAGTTTTGATACATATCGGGTAGAAAGAACAGCTAGTTTCGATACATATCGGATAGAAGGAACAGCTAGTTTCGATAAATATCGGATAGAAGGAACAGCTAGTTTCGATACATATCGGATGGAAGGAATAGCTAGTTTCGATACATATCGGGTAGAGGGAGAAGCTAGTTTCGACACATATCGGAAGACTGAACTATTCGCTAAACTCGAACTCACTCTTGGTCATCAATTCCGTATCGGACCTAACAGAACTTTCCAAGCTGTTCTCCGTCGGTTCGGTAGTCGTGGAGGTCGCAGCTACCGACGAGTCGGCAGTTGAGCTAGCAAACTCGGCGAAGGTGTACGAGGCGTGAACTGCGGCTCCACTGACGGAGGTGTTCAGCTGGCAGTCAGCTGACCGCTGCAGCTCGTCCTGCGCGGTGAACGGTCCAGGAAATTGCGGCGTTCTCGACGCTGCATTAAAAACATTGAATTGTAGAAAGAGTTTACTTGAACTACGAGTACTTCAAGTAGCAAGTGCAGCGTATCAAAAATTTACAGTTAAAGCTGAACAATGGACAGACAACCTCAAATAGAGCAGCAAAATACGCGAGGGCAACTGAGGACAGCACTGAGAAGGCAAATTGAGGCGCAAATATGCAGCAGTACTGCCGTAGATGAGCACAATAGACTAATTGAGTGGATGGGAGTGTAAGAGCAGGACAATGCATGCCAGACAAACTGCAATTCACTCTGTCTGCTCCCGTACACCTGTGCATATCGATTGCCCAACCCCCAGACTGAATGGTACCTGGGCTGAATGGAGAGGTCGGGCCACTCAGCTTCAGGATGAAGCCTGAAGATTAGGCAGAAGATTGAGTGCCAGCTGTTTGAAACTGGGAAGGGGAGTGGAATGCCAGCACAGCGCCCGGGCAGCACCACCAGGCCGGGGATAACAACACTTCCCTCATTTACCTTTTTTAACACTTTACAATCCTTTCCACTTGTGTCCAGCAGCTTCCAAGCTACATCAGCTGCACATCGGCACATCGTTCAGCCGCAGACTGACACCCGAAAAATTAAGCGAAGCAGCCGCTAAGAAAAAAATGATATTCGCCTGTTCATCTGACCCGCAGCCAGAGGGCTTGGCGATGTAGCGAAACCGGAATTAACCGGCCATGGAACGAATTCTTGCATTCCTGGCGAGTCCCCCCACCCCAGATTAATAAATTACATCCCAGATATTTAGGATATATAAAAGAGCTATTCACAGACTGTTGAATTGAATTTTACAATCTGCAAATAAATAGAGAGTTTATTTATTAAATTATACGCGACACATATCGGTAGAGCCGATACAGCAGTCAGCTTCTTTCTAAGCACAAGTAAAACTTCATCATGAGGCATATTCTGTGTGCGTGTATTCTAACCAATTTGTAAGGAATCGAACCCGGGAATTCCTAGTAATTCCTTGGCTAATTAGCAATGAGCACAAATTGGCAACTCTGTCCCATCAACCCCACCGGTTCTGACCTGTATGTCTTGAGCAGGCTGAACAGCAAACAAATAAATTCTCAACAACTAAGAGTGACATGGTGTACTCTGAGATTGGCCGAGAGAAAGCGTGCGACTGCGCATGCGTTGCGGGCATTGAGTGAATTGCGCTGCATTTAGCGGCGAGCAACAGGGCGGGTCTGTCAGAGAGAGCGAGAGAAACAGAGAGAGAACACAGCAATTAAAAACTCGCAAACATTTTCCCAGAAATAAAAATACATTTTAGTGCCCGTCAGGCGGGTTCCCGGCACAATAATTAATTGAGCGAATAGGCGCAGTCGAGAGAGTTTGGCAGGAGTGGAGAGAGGAGGGCGAACTGCGAGGCTGCAGAACTTTGATACGGCACAGGCATGGACTTCTAAATAGAGCATCTGGATAGGAAACCATCGGTTTGAACATCGCTTCCGTGCCGCCAAATTCGAAACCGAGTGAAAGAGAAATCCATTAATATTCATTAATCAGAAGCATCACCTAGCTACATTGTATTTCACTCCAGACAGACTCTTTATCCGGCACTCCACGGACATGGCGGCAAAAGTGCTGCATCAAAATAAGCAACGCGCAAGCAGGCGCGAACAGAATTGGCGCAGGAACCGATGAGTTGCCGGCTGCGAGGTCGAACGGGGCTTGACTTGCGGAGCGCTTGAAATAAATGATAGGGAGATTAATGCCCTTCCCCGGTTGCGGGTGCATGGAAAACTGGAAATAAATTTTGCGCGATTATTTGTAAAAAAACGCAATAAACTTATTTAGCCAGCAGCGCGATCTGTCTCCACGAAACACAAATTGACGGAATAAATTCTCTATACGCTTGAATCATTTCAGTTTTCATCGCTAAAGCGGGAAATTTGTAGCTACATCCTGAAAGCGGGGAATGGAAAAGATGGTAGGCAGACAGACAGGCAGACAGACAGACAGACAGATAGACAGACAGACAGACAGACAGACAGACAGACAGACATACATACAGACAGACAGACAGACAGACAGATAGACAGGCAGACAGACATACATACATACAGACAGATAGACAGACAGGAAGACAGGCAGACAGGCAGACAGACAGACAGGCAGACAGACAGACAGACAGACAGACAGACAGACAGACAGACAGACAGACAGACAGACAGACAGACAGACAGAGAGACAGACAGGCAGACAGACAGACAGACAGACAGACAGGCAGAAGCTACTTTTAAGCTCCAATGCAGCAAGAGAAGGGAAGGCAAGCCGTAAGATCTCGTAGTTGAAAGTCTTCAGGAGCGCAAGAGTGCAGCTGAGCATGATGGAGAGCGCACAGCACAGAGATGGTGGATAGTGATAAATAAAAATAAAAATGCATGGCGCAGAACAAGATAAATCAAGCGGAGATGCAAAGCAAAGTCCCGCTGAGCCGATCCTCAAAGCAAGCCAAATCGCGGACTCAAAGGGTCCGGATCTTTCAGCTGCAGTAGAAGGGGGGGCAAAAAAACCCAGAGGAGCAACTTTGGCCGGGTCTCACAGCCAAAAACGCTGATTAAGGCGGCTAATGAATCAGATTAGAGTGCATCGCATCGGCTGCGATCCGAGATGGCAAAATCTTAGACTAAAAGTACATCGGTGCTACAAGCAATAATGAAAGCGAAAGAATTCCCATAGTGGTTGCAAACTGGAGCCAGGAAAATTGCAATTTTCTGTTGCATGCCCCCCCCCAGCTGGCACATTGATTGACGGGAACTTAGCAGACAGCAAGCTGCAAAATGGATAATGAAAATCTGACTGACAAGCACGCAAATTATGATGCTTGCTGACCAAAATCTTCCAGCCTCTTCATAGGGTAAAAAACTTGCCAGCGGAGAAATCTTTGGAGGTTAAATGCGACTTGGCTATTGGCTCGGCAAAGTGTCGGCCCAATCAGAGTGCAGACATACAGACTCAACAATGGCCGCATATTTAAGTGGCAGAATTCTGAAGCCACTGTAAAGTCTTCTATTCAGTTGAAGGTAGAGTTCCAGCCCTCATTCTTTTCTACCTTGGATTATAAACGAAGCCTTCTGACAATAACTAAGCCGGTAAGCAAGACACGCCTCGATAGTTATATAAGGCCAAACTAAACTAGAATTACTCGACAAATTCACAAAATTGATTGGCACTTGAACACAAAACTAGGGTTACAGCTGTGCAAACTTGAGTCTGTACTTAGTTCCTCGAGACAAAATTCTGCAGAGAAAGTATAAGAAATAAAAGGCGAGGCCGTAGCCAAAGGAATTTAATAGTGCACACGAACCAATGTGACATAACAAAAGTTGATTTTATTCCTGAGACCAGGATAGTTACGACTAGGAAAGCTTCTATGCTAAAGATTCACTGTATGCATGACTGGTGTTGCACCGTTACAGCCAAAACAAATTAAAACAGCCATGTGCTTTTTCCCATTTCAGGAGAGAAATACCGACAATGAAAAGTAATTGCTAAGCAACTGTTGACAAAGCAACTGCATCAACGAGTACGAAAGGATTCAACAATGCCGAAATTAGGCATTATCATTGCTTCGCAGCTGCTCGTGTTAGCGATTGCTCAGCCATTCGCAGACGCGTTTGGCTGCGGCTTCTACCAACGCGGACGAGAGAACGCAAGCATCCTGGACTGTCGAACATCAAGCGCCGTAGAAGCCTACGCAGCCGCTGGGTACACTGTTCAGCGCAAAATCTTCATCCCGGTGAGTGGCGCCACCGCCTGGCACGGCCGGCCGGTGTGGACACTCAGCCCGCCGCTGACAAAGGAGGAGGCCATCAACCATCTGCAGCCTGACGCCTTTCAAGTCGAAAGCTCAGACAAAGTCGACGCGCTGTCATTGCGCCGCCTGCGCCAGCGAGACAGTCTGGACTTGACGGCGTTGCACCGGCTGCGCCAGCTGAACAGGCTGGAGCTGGCAGAGAGCAATGCCACCTGCCTGCAGCGCGGCCTCTTTAGCACTCCTTCGTGGATGGAGTCTTCGGATTCGGGCTTAGCAAACCAGCTTGTCAGCCTACGCCTGACTGACAACTTTGACCTTGTCTGCATTCAAACGGGCGCGTTGGATGAGCTGGTCGGACTAACCGAGCTAAGAATTAGTGGCAGCCCGCGTCTCAAGTCTCTTGGTGGAGCGTCCGAACTGCCGGCACTGGTGCGGCTAGAACTACCAACCGAAACGCCAGCAACGCTACGAGGCAATGCCGATGTCATATTTTGCAGCGTGGGCGCCTCATTGCGCTACCTTGATATTGATTCCAGTCTAGCATTTCTATGGCAACCATTGATCAGTCTCGCTAACATCACTAGCCTGCGCGTTCAGCCATCGCCTGGCGAGGCAGTCGAGGCAGTAGTGCAGCGACTTGTCTTAAAGCAGCAAGTGGCACTGTGCGCCGTATGGCCCAGCGGCCACTTGCAACTGAACGGCATTTCAATTGCCAATCTCGTGGCTGATCAACTAGCAATGGATTACGCTGATGAGTTCTGCGCAGATGTTGGCGATGCTGTCATTAAATACACTGCTCGGGCTGAACAACGGTGTGGTCAAGTCAATGACAGTCAGGACAATGTTTGTGCTGATGTCTGTCAATCTCAAAAACAAATATCGCCAAGTCCATCGACTATTGCTTCAACTACACCTACAAACAGCAAGAATGCAACAGCTCATATCCAGCCGAATCAACGAGACAACACCGAAAATATTTTGACAAAAAAGACAGGTAAAACTGTCGAGGTCAACGGTCCGGGCATGGATCGGCAGGGCGTCATCGGCACCACGCTGCTAACCGCAGGCGCTTTTCTAGGCGGAGCCCTGATAGCCGCATATTGCTGTCATTCGCGTCGGCGGATGGCCGCGGCGGCGCGTTTAAAGCTGACCGGCAGGGCGGTCATAACCGGATGTCCGGCCGCTTCGCCCCAACTGGGCAGCGGTAAGAGTGCAACTGGCGCATTAGCAACGGGACAAGTGGCTGCAAGAGCGGAAATAGAGCGAGGCGAGCTGGAGCAGATCCGGCTGATCGGATACACGGCGAGACTCGGAGACACCGACTCCAGAGTCTTCGAATTCAAGGAGACCAGCAATGGAACTCAAGCGGCCGCTGCTTCAGACAGAGTCAGGATCGTGATGGATGGGGAAACGGACGAGATGCAAGGAGATGGCGCCCTACTGACCGCGGAACTGTAAAGCCGCTTACAGCTATAGTCTTTTTAAGTTTTTTTTCATGCAGAACGAACATTGATGATTGACGCTCAGGCTGTTTTTCGCTCGTATAACAGCGCTTTATGAACATTTTAGTAGCTTCCTTTCTATGACTTTATATGCCTAGCAAAATTAATAGTTTCATTGCTTGTTGAGCTTTCTGTAGAATCGCGCCAATACAGTGTATACTCGTAGTTCACAAAGCTTAGACAAATAGAATCCTCCGGTGACTTGCATACTAGAACGATTTCGGAAAAAGTTATTGAGAGCACGATTACACGTGTCGGCTACATGATACGAGTAGAACAGAAGGTAGGCAGTAGGCCTAAAAAGACAATAGAATAAATCACTTATAGAGCTACTATTCCAGTTAACTACATATTTCTGGACAACGAATCATCGACTATTAGATAATTCAATACAACCCTTTGGCTACCGATGACAGCTCTCAGGCTAATGATGACAGCCTTTAGGCTACTGATATGACAGGTCTTAGGCTACTAATATGACAGTTATTAGGCTACTGATATGACAGTTACGAGTATTAGGCTACTGATATGACAGCCCTTAGGCTACTGATATGACAGCCCTTAGGCTACTGATATGACAGTTACGAGTATTAGGCTACTGATATGACAGCCCTTAGGCTACTGATATGACAGTTAATAGGCTACTGGTATGACAGCTCTTAGGCTACTGATATGACAGAGCGATTAGGCTACTGATATGACAGCTCTTATGTTACTGAAATGGCAGCTCGCAGGCTACTGATATGACAGCTCTCAGGCTACTGATATGACAGTCAATAGGATACTGGTATGACAGCTCTTAGGCTACTGATATGACAGAGTGATTAGGCTACTGATATGACAGGTCTTAGGCTACTAATATGACAGTTATTAGGCTACTGATATGACAGTTACGAGTATTAGGCTACTGATATGACAGCCCTTAGGCTACTGATATGACAGCCCTTAGGCTACTGATATGACAGTTACGAGTATTAGGCTACTGATATGACAGCCCTTAGGCTACTGATATGACAGTTAATAGGCTACTGGTATGACAGCTCTTAGGCTACTGATATGACAGAGCGATTAGGCTACTGATATGACAGCTCTTAGGTTACTGAAATGGCAGCTCGCAGGCTACTGATATGACAGCTCTCAGGCTACTGATATGACAGTCAATAGGATACTGGTATGACAGCTCTTAGGCTACTGATATGACAGAGTGATTAGGCTACTGATATGACAGTTAATAGGCTACTGATATGACAGTTAATAGGCTACTGATATGACAGTCAATAGGCTACTGGTATGACAGCTCTCAGGCTACTGATATGACAGAGCGATTAGGCTACTGATATGACAGCTCTTAGGCTACTGAAATGGCAGCTCTCAGGCTACTGATATGACAGTCAATAGGCTACTGGTATGACAGCTCTCAGGCTACTGATATGACAGAGCGATTAGGCTACTGATATGACAGAGCGATTAGGCTACTGATATGACAGCTCTTAGGCTACTGAAATGGCAGCTCTCAGGCTACTGATATGACAGTCAATAGGATACTGGTATGACAGCTCTTAGGCTACTGATATGACAGCTCTCAGGCTACTGAAATGACAGTCTTTAGGCCACTGTTATGACAGCTCTTAGGCTTTTTATATAATAGAACAATTTAGACTACTAGATGCAGCACGATAACAGCGGCTATTGTGAGGTTTTCAAGTTCACAATAAAGTGCACATGTACTAATAAAATGTCTCGGCAAGACGCATTGAAATCACAAATCAATTAAATTTATTGGGGCATTCTGGAAGTTGGATAAACAAAGTTTACTGAAGTTACATAGAACAATAAACTAATCTAAAAGGCTGATTCGTTGATGCACCCAAAAAACACGGGAATCACGGCAGACGGAAGCTAATCAGTGATACGGCATACAGGAGATTGCAATTTCGATAGAACGATTTTGTCCACAGAGCGAGGGACAGCAAGTTCACAAAGGCCATTGATGGAATGGGACCAATGACTGGGACTGGTACTAAAGCAGAAATTCCATATATAGACAATAAACAGACGATGTTCAACTAAAAACGGGCACTAAATAAAAATCTTTTTTCAGCGCCGCTGTACACCTGAGTCTGCTGTTCCTTCATCCTCCATCCTATCCTAACCGAATTGCAATTTGAATTTTTGTTTAATATTTGAACCATTAAAACTATAAAAAAATGTGAAATTCCTGGCTTCTAATATATATATTGCTTCTAAAAGTAGAGAGAGCCGAGGGAATTTGAATTATTAAAGTAATCAACGGCGAGGCCCCCCTAAAATATTTGCTGCAGAAATTTGGCAGCTGCTGCAGCCTCAGACAGAAGGTCAGACAGACCGAGAGGCTGTGAAGTGATCTTAATTTAAGCATGTTATGCCCAATGTTATTTTTTAGTCGAATGCGAACTTCAGAAGGTTTTTCTATCAGGAAAGTACAGCACATGCTTGTGCACCAGTAAAGATCCTATTGCGTGAAGCGAACACCAATGAAATGCGTTATAGAAATCATATATATACTAGCGTTCAGTGAGAATGAAGCCTCTCTCCAGTTTTTTCCCGGTTCTCGGCTCTCCGCCTCTTTGCCTCCCAACTGCTCCGCTAGCTTGCCCCAACAATCGGGCCTGAACTCTAATATCCCGATTTAACAGAGATAAATCCGGACAAACGTCAATTCGTGCAACAATATCGATAAGTAGCCTGTGGCTCCATTTTCACTGAATTGCTTAACAAATTTGCGTAATTGCGTGATCAATATCCTATTAGGAATTGCTACTAACATTGATTAGTAATAAACATCTTGTTGAAGGTTAGAGATCGAGAGAAACAAATCGAACCTCCGACTTATTTGATTCAACAGCAACATCAACGATCATAGTCATCGTCAGAGGGGCACACCCCCGCAACACATTATTCTAAAACATTTGAGCTGAAAGGTGGCAGAATGTGACGCCACCAATGATTTGATCCCCATATTTGAAGTGCTGCTTCTGCTCCCTCTCCGAGAAGCTGAAGCAAACAATTCTGCTGGTTCACTGCAATTGTACTGCTTCTAAAAGAAGAAAGGCCAGGACTTTCTAAAGTTTCCGCAATGATGGCACACGCGCGCGCAAACACTGGATGAGTGTGTGCGGGGGGCCTGCGAACACATATACAGGGACTAAGGCCAGCTGCGTCATAAATCCTTATGCGGCAAAGTTAGGCCCAGACTGCAGGCAGTTTGCCAGCTTGGGACAAAGGCATAAACCCGCCCACACAGTGCTTGACCTTCCTCGCATCCCCTAGCAGATGCTTCAGACAGGCTCGGCTGGCGGCTTGCTACCTAAAGCTGAACTACCCAAGAGAGCAGATCATAGCTGACCATGGAAAATACCAGCTAGATTACTGGCACAGAGACATACAGATGATCTTTGGCTTGAACACTGGGCTGGGGGCATTTCACCAGCTCGAAACTTTGTAAAGCCAATGCCAAGCAATAATGGAGACTTTTATGGCTATTCGCTTCCGGGTTTTTTGGTTTTCGAGCCTCTGAATATGGCAGACAAGAAATTTTGACGATGTGAAGATTCGAGCTTATGGGGATTCGAGTTAATGAAGATTCGAGCTTATGAAGTCAGTCTCCTTGATGATGTGAAATTTCGAGCTCTTAAAAGCGACTCACTGGGGCTGTCATAGCGCGTGTCATGACTTAATTTTGGCATACTACGTTTTTTAGGCTAGATGGCTATTTCAATCGAGTTCAGCGCATACTTAGCTAAAACTTATACTTCATTTAAAGCAGCAATTATTATGTAACTCCTGAGATTTCAAGACTTTTATATCAATTGATCAAAATTGAGTCATCTGTAAACACTAACATGCAGTTTTGGACCCTGGATTCCAGATGGCATTGTGATTCTGCCGCTTAAAAAAACCCAGCTTGCAATGCTGCAGCAAAGATGACTCCACAAGACATCGACTATTTCCCATAGGGCAGGAACTGAAAAAACCGGTCCTAGCCTACCAGAATGCTCACAATGCAGAGTCGATTTGTTAAAATAGGAAGTTGTCTTTCAGGAAGAAAATTTTAGCACCAAAGGCCCCATGAAAACGGCACTCAGGCCAAGAAGCGTCCCAAAGTTACTTGTGTCGCCCCAGAGTTGTTTCAGAGTCCTTTCAGAGTCAGAGAGAATTCTTAGGCAAGTCGCCTAAGAATCAATTTGAGGCGTTTTTTTGTCTGCGACTTCGAAACGACTCTGGGGCCGTAGAGTCCTATCTGAGGCGTGCTGGAGTCGCTGCAGAATCACTGAGTTGCGTCTAAAGTAGGAAGTTACGCACTAACACGACTCTTTTACGATTCTACAAACTCACGTGACTCAACAATCGCCTCTTTGTTTCGTCGCATTGCAGTCATTTAGGTCGTTAAAAAGTCACCAGAGTCGCTAGAGTCACTGGTGAGTTGGTTGCAACGACTCTAGCAATTCTTATCACGGTAACAGTTTCAACGGGAGGTCCCTGGTTCGCACTCAAATCTGTCATTAAGCTAGCCGGCAAGCTCACCATCAGCCAGTAGTTTCGCCCGCCACCTGGAGCGCAAGGCCCCGCCAAGCGGCACTGCAACAGGCGTGCGCCGGATGCCGCCGGTGGGCGACCGCGGGTCGGCGGCGGCCAGCTGCAGACGGTGTCGATCAGCAACAGGCGCCGGCGCCGCTGTCTGATCGCCACCGACATCATCGCAGCCGCCGTTGCTGCTGCAGGCGCTCAGCCGACGAAGGCCTTCGCCTCCAACGCTGCTGGGCCGCACGGATGGCGAATTGCCCATCGCTGTTTGATTTTGACTGTCTGATCTTCTCTAAGCGATGCGGGAGGTGCGCGAGAATCCTGCGGACACTGAAATATTCCGGGGATTCGGCTTCAGTGTTGCCAAGCCAGCTTACAGCAAGACGGAGCTTTGGGGAATTCAACGAGATGGGAAGTCATTTCTAAGGATTTTTCACTATTTATCCTTCGAAATTAATGTGACAATACTCTAACTGTGACTACTAACTACACTACTGACACAGTAGTAAGAGAGAAACAACACATTTTTAACTAGCTGAAATATGTTAATTTTCGTGCCAGATTGCGTTGTGTAATTTATATTTGTTTCATGTGTCAAATTGGAAATTATTAAAAAGGAAAAACATGCTGTTACAGAATAACAAAAGACTGTCCAGTATTGATAAAAATGCGTTTAATAAATTCAGCAAACTAACAACCTGACCCATATAAATTTTCGTTGCAGAAATAAAAACGAGATTAAAAAAATAAAACAAATGGCATGTAAAGAATCGCAGCACCAAGTAGATTATAAACGCAAGTGGTTTAGGATAAAAGCCAGTCAGAGTGCAACAAGCTACCAAAATTATTATTTAATTCACAGCTATTACAAGTAATTACTATTTCACTTAGGTTTATGTCGTATTAACCTTTAAATGGCACCCTCGCTATGGATATTTCCAGTCAGGTCCTGGAACTCTCATTCGAAATTTAAAAAACGGCATTCAAGATCCTGGAAAAGACCGTCAATATCTTTAAAATTATGGTCACATGTTAGAAATGGCATTCAGAATCTGGTACTGGCAACCAATTTCTTGGAAATGGCATTCAGAGTCTGACACCGGCAACCAATTTCTTGGAAATGGCATTCAGAGTCTGACACCGGCAACCGATTTCTTGGAAATGGCATTCAGAGTCTGACACCGGCAACCAATTTCTTAGAAATGGCATTCAGAGTCTGACACCGGCAACCAATTTCTTGGAAATGGCATTCAGAGTCTGACACCGGCAACCGATTTCTTGGAAATGGCATTCAGAGTCTGACACCGGCAAACGATTTCTTGGAAATGGCATTCAGAGTCTGACACCGGCAACCAATTTCTTGGAAATGGCATTCAGAATCTGACACCGGCAACCAATTTCTTAGAAATGGCATTCAGAGTCTGACACCGGCAACCAATTTCTTGGAAATGGCATTCAGAGTCTGACACCGGCAACCGATTTCTTGGAAATGGCATTCAGAGTCTGACACCGGCAAACGATTTCTTGGAAATGGCATTCAGAGTCTGACACCGGCAACCGATTTCTTGGAAATGGCATTCAGAGTCTGACACCGGCAACCAATTTCTTGGAAATGGCATTTAGAGTCTGACACCGGCAACCGATTTCTTGGAAATGGCATTCAGAGTCTGACACCGGCAACCGATTTCTTGGAAATGGCATTCAGAGTCTGACACCGGCAACCAATTTTTTGGAAATGGCATTCAGAGTCTAACACCGGCAACCAATTTCTTGGAAATGGCATTCAGAATCTGACACCGGCAATCAATTTCTTAGAAATGGCATTCAGAATCTGACACCGGCAACCAATTTCTTGGAAATGGCATTCAGAATCTGACACCGGCAACCAATTTCTTGGAAATGGCATTCAGAATCTGACACCGGCAACCAATTTCTTGGAAATGGCATTCAGAATCTGACACCGGCAACCAATTTCTTAGAAATGGCATTCAGAATCTGACACCGGCAACCAATTTCTTGGAAATGGCATTCAGAGTCTGACACCGGCAACCAAATTTCTTGGAAATGGCATTCAGAGTCTGACACCGGCAACCAATTTCTTAGAAATGGCATTCAGAATCTGACACCGGCAACCAATTTCTTGGAAATGGCATTCAGAATCTGACACCGGCAACCAATTTCTTAGAAATGGCATTCAGAGTCTGACACCGGCTACCAATTTCTTGGAAATGGCATTCAGAATCTGACACCGGCTACCAATTTCTTGGAAATTACACTTAGATTCCAGAAATTGCAGTCGGATTATGGAAGCAAAACTCAGTTCCAGGACACGACATGGGCGGTACCAAATCAAGATTGCGGGAAAATCAAACTGAAGCTGAATTTTTTTTCAATTCTCCATCAGTCACAAGGGTTTCAATGCAGAAATCGTGCAGATGGCAATTAGCCAGCCAACGCCTCACTTCCCCTGAATCCGTTCAATCTGGCGGTCGATCTCCCGCAGCAGCTCCTGCGAGGCCGAGTCGACCCTGGCCTGCCAGGCCGAGTGGCTCCGCTCCAAGGCCTGGATGTGCCGCTCCGCCTCGCTGCTCAGCACCTCCTCCACGGACATGTCATCGTAGGCATTCGGCAGATCCTGGTAGCGACAGTGGGGCGCGTGACGCCGCATCTCCCCCACGGGGTCGTCGTTGGCGTCCCAGCCGTCCAGTTCCTGCGGGAGTCGTTGAGAAACCTTGGATAGGTGACGACGGCCTAGCAACTGATGATCTGGGAGGCTGGCCCTGCAACTGAGGATCTGGGAGGCTGGCCCAGCAACTGAGGATCTGGGAGGCTGGTCCAGCAACTGAGGATCTGAGAGGCTGGCACAGCAACTGAGGATCTGGGAGGCTGGCACAGCAACTGAGGATCTGGGAGGTTGGCCCAGCAACTGACGCTCTGACAGGCTGGCCCAGCAACTGAGGATCTGGGAGCTAATTAAGCTAACTGACTAGGTTACGCAAAGTGAAGACCAATAGACCAATAATAAAGACGGTAATAATGACCCCCCAGAACCCGGCAGCAGGCGCAGCGGGCAGTTTAACGTTGAAGATTCGGCCAACCTTCTCGCAGTAGAAGCAGCGCACAGCATCCGGACACTCCGGCGTGGCGATCCGATAAAATCCGGCCCGCGCCATCCGCTCGGCGGTGCAGCGGCTGGGCGCTGAGAACGGCCACTTGACGAAGGTGCGGAGCCGCATCTCGTACAGCGTCATGAGCTGCTGGCACAGGTCCTTCTTGACGTCCTGCTGCTGCGACATTGATTAACAAATTGGCGAGTTTGCTGGAAGAAAAGATAGGAAATCTGTCTACTAAAGTAGAAAAGCTTACAATCCCATACCCAAACGAGTAACAAGAATGCTGGCCACTTCTCTGAGAATGGTGCTCATATTATTATAACTCATACTCATACACTAAGGCAGAGCCTTGGGATAATCTTGAGGCTCCATAACAGAATACACAGCATAACAGAATAACAGAATAGGTTTGGGTCACTAGTTCTGCCAATCTGCATAATTGGCTATTATATACTAAGTGTAGTAATTGTTAGCATACTTTGTTTAGACTTATCTTTGAGAATATTGTTTCCAATCATATGAACAAAGTTACATTTTGAAGTTGATAAAGTATAAAAGTGTGACAAAAATATACCTACTTGCAAGGCAAAAGTTTTTTAAGTTAGTTGAGATAAAATTGAGATAAGATGTGCATTAACTCAGTTTCATATGAATGCAGCTCAGAGGCTATCAACCTAGCAAATACAGTCAATTTTAAATGACACTGTCCTATTTCAAAGAAGAGCCTTATATAAAACTTTCATAAAAACTTTATTTGCTTTGAACTATATCTTTAGCTATGGCAAAATTTATTTTCTACTTGAGTAGTGAATGCTACTTTCAAAGTAGAATTTGCAATTTATATCATTGCAATAAAGCTGATCTATAGAAATTATTGCATTTTAGCCCATAGCAAAATAAAAATAGAACATTTAGCTCAATTTAAGTGGTATAACTAATTGCATAAGAGCATAAAAGTAACAATAATATAGTTATTATTGTTCTAATTGAGTTAAACCTACTATGTTGGAATATATCAATATCCTTATAAACTAACAATTTAAAAATTTGTACTAGGAAATGAGTACATTTATTTAGCTAAAAAATAATATAGAATTTATTAGTTTAGCTAAGTTTGAATCTATAATAGCACATTAAGTTGTAAAGATTAGATAAATAAAAGCAAATTTTAACTTAAGTTGACTTATAGTTATACATCAAAGTTTCATTACTACACCATTTTACCCTTGATTTTGAACAAGGAGAACTTCGAAACTGACAAACTCCTCTTCAATATTGACACTCTATGGTCGGGCACTCAAAATCTACAATCAATATTGACAGATCAAGCTTCAATTTTGACAAACTCTGGTTCAATTTTGACAATGCACGTTTAGTCAACTTCTCCTGGGAGAATTCGGTAACAAAGTAATCCAATGAAAGGCTGAATGGGGCTGAAGTGAGCTGTGCAAAATCAGCTTATTCTGACTTTGCTTTTTGGATCTACAAGTATTGATAAAATTTATTTTTCTCTATCCTTTACACACAGACTAAAATAGCCTGACTGGTTGGGCTGCAAAGTCTGATTCTATTTTGACAGAGTTGCTTCAAAACTGACACTCTATGGTTTGTGTACCCAAAAAGTCCGCTTCATTTTTGACAACTCCGAATCAATATTGAACAGTTAACAATCGATTTTGACTAAGACATTTTTTGAAATAGATTATAACAATTTTTACTAAGATTTCTCTCTTGAGGGGGGGTACTTGCTATTTGGGAGAAGGGGTACTGGCTGCATGTATCTACGAGTGTATGTGTGGGAATGTTTCTATCCAGGGATGCTTGCTAGAGTCCCTGCTCTCTCAAACGACTCTAGCAAAAGGCCGGTCATTTAACATCCCAAGACAGCAAGCATCCACCCAGATAGCAAGCATCCACCCAGATAGCAAGCATCCTGCAGATAGCAAGCATCCCTCAGATAGAAGCATCTACCCAGATAGCAAGCATTCACCCAGATAGCAAGCATCCACCCAGATAGCAAGCGTGCACCCAGATAGCAAGCATCTACCCAGATAGCAAGCATGCACCCAGATAGCAAGCATCCTGCAGATAGCAAGCGTGCACCCAGATAGCAAGCATCCTGCAGATAGCAAGCATCCCTCAGATAGAAGCATCTACCCAGATAGCAAGCATTCACCCAGATAGCAAGCATCCACCCAGATAGCAAGCGTGCACCCAGATAGCAAGCATCCTGCAGATAGCAAGCATCCCTCAGATAGAAGCATCTACCCAGATAGCAAGCATTCACCCAGATAGCAAGCATCCACCCAGATAGCAAGCGTGCACCCAGATAGCAAGCATCCTGCAGATAGCAAGCGTGCACTCAGATAGCAAGCGTGCACCCAGATAGCAAGCATCCACCCAGATAGCAAGCATCCACCCAGATAGCAAGCATACACCCAGATAGCAAGCATCCTGCAGATAGCAAGCATCTTGCAGATAGCAAGCATTCACCCAGATAGCAAGCATCCACCCAGATAGCAAGCATCCACCCAGATAGCAAGCATCCACCCAGATAGCAAGTGTGCACCCAGATAGCAAGCATCCTGCAGATAGCAAGCATCCCCCAGATAGCAAGCATCTTGTAGATACCAAGCATCATCCAGGTAGCAAACATCCACCCAGATAGCAAGCATCCCTGGATAGAAATATCCCCATACATGTACTCGTAGATACATGCAGCCAGTACCCCTTCTCCCAAATAGCAAGTACCCCCCCTCAAGAGAGAAATCTTAGTAAAAATTGTTAAAATCTATTTCAAAAAATGTCTTAGTCAAAATTGATTGTTAACTGTTCAATATTGATTCGGAGTTGTCAAAAATGAAGTGGACTTTTTGGGTACACAAACCATAGAGTGTCAGTTTTGAAGCAACTCTGTCAAAATAGAATCAGACTTTGCAGCCCAACCAGTCAGGCTATTTTAGTCTGTGTGTAAAGGATAGAGAAAAATAAATTTTATCAATACTTGTAGATCCAAAAAGCAAAGTCAGAATAAGCTGATTTTGCACAGCTCACTTCAGCCCCATTCAGCCTTTCATTGGATTACTTTGTTACCGAATTCTCCCAGGAGAAGTTGACTAAACGTGCATTGTCAAAATTAAACAGAGTTTGTCAAAATTGAAGCTTGATCTGTCAATATTGATTGTAGATTTTGAGTGCCCAACCATAGAGTGTCAATATTGAAGAGGAGTTTGTCAGTTTCGAAGTTCTCCTTGTTCAAAATTGAGGGTAAAATGGTGTATTAGGCCTATGCCTAGCAAAAATAACTAGGCCTATTCTAATACAATTCTATCCTAGCCTATGTAAATATGAAGGCCTTATCAAAAATGACAAAAAAAGATTCTTTTTGTTGGTTGGACTAATATTTAGAAGGCCTAGGGCCTATGCTTTATTAGATATAGCTTGGGCCTAATTGGACCTTTTCTTTAAAATAGTGCTTATCTTCAGTTATACTAATCTATTGTGCTACTAAAATTATACTGAGTTTATTATTAGGGTCTAGCCTTATAAATTATATTTTTAATAAGCCTACTAAGTACTAATAGGTCTAATAGGCCTACTAGGCCTACTATTACTTTTGTTTATATAGAATATAATTTATAAATAGGGACTAAATATAAACAGGCCCTATTAACAATATAAGCCCCTAACAATAACATCAAATTGTTAGCCCCTACAGGGTGCAGCATAAAAATCCAACCCCGTATGAAAATGTTCCATTAGTTGTTGATTATACAACCAATGTGTACAATATTTAATCCTTGGTTGCATAAAGGTATGAAAAAGCCCTTGCTATCAGCTAAAGTTCATAACTATTGCCAACTTCAATGGAGAGACTCAAATGTGAGCTTGTGTCAGAGCAGGTCCATGCTTTATTATGAATTCACTTTTATCATCATAAGTGCAATATAACTAATAATAAATCATGCTAATAAATTTCTTTTCTGAAGGGTCAAATTTTTATGCCATACCCTGTAATTCATATTACAAATTATAAATATCAAATTACCTAGAATATTTGAATCATTCAGTAGTACAAAACTTTTGCTTTATTTTATTAGGCCTATTACATTTGATTTTTTTAAACTTTAGCTTACACATGTATTAGGCCCTAGGCCTAGTTTAGGCCTGACTTTGACTCTAAATTAGAATCCATTATTAATTGCATGGCCATTGGCTTGGACCCTAACATGTTTTAATCATTATCATGAAATAATCAAACAGTAGGGTGAGTAGGCCCCTACAGGCTCTAGCTTAATCAAAAGGCCTAATTATTTTACTATCTTTGAGTTTGACTTTACTCTTTATTAAATCAAAATTTGCATAGGGCCTATACCAGACTAGGCCTACATTTATTAATTAATTAGGCCCTACTACATATAGGGCCTAGGCATAGTTTCCACTAGGCCTAATAATAGTAATACCAGGCAGCAGGCTTGAAAATTTGAAAACATGGTTTCCAGGTTGGGATTCTGCAATCAATAGGCCTATAATTAAATTGGTTGTTACAAACTGAAGATAAGCCTATGGTTATAAATTAAATGGCAATTAGACTTACCAAAATTAGGCCTAGCCTTATGCTTTATTTTGACTATTCAGTGAAAAGGCAAAACTGAAAATAAAGGCCTCTAATTTAGTCGCAAACTTCTAACTGCTTCCCAAAAAACTGTTTGTGTTTAGATTTTTTGTTGCAAGTGCAAGCGAAAAGCTCAAGAATAATATGCAGTTAACCAAAATTACAGCTATCCAATCGCTACACAAGTCGCAAGTCTTGCTTCTAGGCTTGCTCAGGGGCTAATTTACGCGAGTGTGCGCTATGCTAGCGGCTAGCGCTAGGTAGGTAGGCCAAGGCCGCCAAGGGTGATGTGTGCAACGGCAACGCACGTGCGTCGTCGCATGATCCGAGGTTGAATTATGAAAATTTTGAATTATGAACGCTTCGTGACAAACAAATATTTTTTTAACTAAGACAGTCAAAAATTACCTAAAGGATATGTATGGATATTAATTTTTTTACGTTGTTATTCTAATAGAAAAAATACTAGCACTATAGTTTTTCACTAGCATAAAAGCTTACACCATAGGCAGCTCAGTCAATCAATAGTCTCTACATCACCTCCCCCCTTTAGCTCTTGCGAAACCGTACAGTCTTCGACTCTCCAAGTTTCTGGTACTCCAGACGTAGTGGGGGAACTCCTTTGGTCGGCCTGCCTTGTGCTCCGTCTGACAGGGTCGACTAACATCGGTCGTTGTTCAACGTGGTTCTCTTTGGGTAGAAGTTGCGTCTTGTTGGTCTGAGTCTAGCATCGAAAATTCTCACTCAGGGAGCGGGACTCTTAAAAATATACGGTTACGCCGCAGAATCCAACCGCTGACCATCTTAATCAGATAGTCTCTGTTCTTTCCGATCTCCAATACTCTTTCCTTCAGTTCCCTACGCTTATTCGCCTGGTTCTGCACCATGACTTCGGTTCCAATCCGAATCCTTGACAGGAATCGCTTGTTCTTGGCAAGCGATGTTGTTAGGCATCCTTGACAGGAATCGCTTGTTGTAGCTGTGAACAACTTTTTCATGCACTTCCGCTGCTTTGGCTTCCAGCTCGACTGCAGTCTTGTGCCATTCGGGAGTAAAATATCTGCGGTGAGCAGGCAGCGAGTCCCGTGCTGGATGACCAAAGACGAGAATGTCGGGGACTCGATCGCCCGTCGTACATAGGCGTGTTCCGATATTGCAATATCCCCTCGACCAACTCGTCCTTGTCTATGTCACGTACCAGTTCTTGTCCCAGGATCTACGCATGATCTTCTTGGCTGTTTTGACTGCTGCTTCCGCCTTGCCGCTACTCTAATGATAGTGCGGAGAGGAGAAACAGGCCTCAACTCCCCATCGTTTTAGAAAGTTTAGGAATACTTCGGTTTGAATTGCAGTGGTCCTGAGTCACACCAAAATTTTTCGGGTACCGATGTTTGGCTAAACAGTTCCCTGCAAGCGTTGAACAATTTGTGTGTTGGTGCATGGTTGTTTCTAAGATACTAAGATATTAAGATACTAAGCCAGCCTGAGTAACCATCCACGATCACGGGATACTTTTTTCCACCATACTCGCAGAAATATCGCCATGGACTTCTTGAAAACATCGCGTTGGCAGATCTCTAATCTTAATTGGTTCTCGTACTTGTGATGGCAAAACTTTCTGACATGATTTACAATTGTTGACGGTGTCCTCAATTTCTTTATCCATATTCGGCCAGAAAAGGATCATGCGAGCTCTTTGCTTTGTCTTGGCGGTACCTTGATGACTGGAGTGCAGCAGTGAGAGCATTTCTCGGCGCAGTGATTTCGGTATCACGCATCTGCATCCATATAGTACAAATGTATAACACCATTTTCCACTGAAAGCTTTTCACGTACTTGCCAGTATGGTCTTAGGTGCTCGAGTAAATCCTGTTTATTTTGAGGAAATCCGGCCATTATCACACTAATCAAGTCTTGCATGTGCGGATTTGTAGCTGTTGCGTACCATTTCAAGCTTAGGATCCAATATCCTCGCCTCCTCGGCTCTGCATACTTGTAGGGCTCCTGCGAGAGTGAGGGTCGGCTCAGCCAGTAGCTTCTTCACTGTTTCTGAGTTGTTAACTCCGAGTAAGATTTTATCTCTCAGAAGGTCGTCTGAGTGTTCACAGGATTGGCATGTTCTCATTAAATTTCGTAGCTCAAGAAAATATTCGTTGTATGTTTCTCCGTCCTTTTGCTGTCGTCTCCAGAAGCGGTTTCTTTCTACTATTATATTGACTTGGCCCGTCAAATGCTCTCGAAGCGCTTTGATGACTTTTTCGGGGTCTTTCAGCTCTTTTTTCGGACAGGGCAAGGTTCTGGTATTTGCAGAACGTGGCTGCTGAGAATTCGCTGAGCATGCAAGCTCTGCGACTGGCTTTTTTCTGACCTGCAATAGCCCGGCTGTCACTTGCGAGGTTGTTAATGTCCATAACCTCGAACAACAACAAAAACAACAACAACAACAACAGCAAAGTACGCTGTCAGGTGGAAAAAAGCAGCGTCACAGGGCACGCTTCAGAGCCTGGGCGCGAACAAAGGCCGCACCGCCGGCAGAGTCCGGGGCGCCAGCGTCGGCCAGCAGGCAGTCGATGAAACGCCGAGTTCGGGCCTGGCCGCGCCGGTAGGGTGCCTGCAACGTTAGCAGCAGCACCTCCTGCACCGGCTGCGGGCAGTAGGACTCGGCGCGGATGATGTGGCCTGCCAGCTGGAGTCGCCGAAGTCGCAGCAGTTCACTTGGACGGGCCAGGCCGGCGCGGCGATTGAGTGCCGCGATAGTGATCTGCTCGTCGCTGATCTTAAAGGCGGCGCGCAGCAGGCCAGCGTGCGCCGCGTTGACTTGCTGTTCGAGCGAATCCGTCAGCGTCCAGGTCTCGGCGTTGTACAACAGAACGGTCTCGACCACCGCCTGGAACAGCGCCGCCCTCTGGCGGTCAGGTAGGGCCTCGGACTGCAGGACCGCCCTCACAGAGTGAAAGGCAGCCCAGGCAAGCCCGCAGCGACGCCGCAGATCTTCGCGGACGTCAGGTACCAGACCGCTGAGGTAGACGAACTGCTGACAGCGCGGAAGCTCCGTTACCTGCCCGCCAGCGCCTTGGCAGAAAATTGCGGCCTCGATGTCGCCGGCACGCAGAGCACAACGGTCTTCTTCATGTTGACCACCAGGCCGACGCTCGCTGCAGCGCTAACCAGCTTGTCCAGCTGACGCTGGGCACCCTCTACGGTCGAGGACAGCAGGGCGAGGTCATCGGCGTAGCCAAGCATGCTGAGCCGTTTCTCCGGTTGACGTCGACCCACGCGTCGCCGCAGTAGGAAGCCGTCTTCGTCGGTAGGAAGAGCAGTTCATAGCGCCCAGTCAAGCACCAGGACGAACAGGAACGGCGCTAGAGTGTCCCCCTGGTGCACCCCGGAGGATGTCTCGAAGGAGTCCGACAGGCCGTCCGGCGTCTTCACAGCTGCTCTCGTAGCACAGTACAACGCCATTATGGCGGAGATCAGCTGTTCTAATAGCCTCGAAGTAGGCCTCAAATGTTGCACGCCATGCGTCGAACTCATCCAGCGTGTCTGTGGATAGGTCTAAGCGAGGGATCTGTAGACCCGGGAGTGAAATTCTCCGCGCTGACTCATCTTGGCTCGTTAGCCTCTCCGGTGGAGGAGCTTTTGTTGGTTCCGATGGTGGTGCCTTGGTTGGTGACTACTGTGGGGCTTTAGTTGGCGACATCATGGTCGCAAAGTACGAGCTAGCTGTCACGAAAGCGTTTGGCAGTTAATCGCTGCTATGGGACGCCATGTTTTATATTTTGTTGCATATGTATATTTTATTGAAATAAAAGCGATGCCGCGCACTGAACGATAGCATAAAAGCTTACACCATAGACATCTCAGTCAATCAATAGTCTCTACATCAATTACCATAACGGGTCACAATTACATATGTAGTTGGGGTGGGGGGACGAAGCATTGGCATGTCCCCCCATAGCTTTTACTGGGGATGGGACATGCCCCCCCCCCGGTGGCGACGCGCCTGGATATGTACATACATGCATATGTACACGCAAGGGTTTGGTACAGATTTTGTTTTACAGTGAACGTAACGTACAGTATATACGTACAATTGGTAACCAAGTAGACCTTTGCTTGTAACTACACGATACAGATTCATTCAACGATAGCGGGTCGAACCCAAATTTCTTAATCTCCGATAAACCAATTAAAAAATAAATATTTAAATGCACTTTATCTGTCTGTACATGAAGCTTTTTTCTGGATTTATTGACTCATCAAATAAATTTTCACAACTTGAAATTTTTGAACATGTGCTCATATTCGCATGTAAAATAGTTTATTAAATCGAATATTCCAGGACTTGAAATTGCTTCGAAATCAAGTGCCATCAAATTAAGCAGTCTGCTGACTACAATTTTTTTAGCAGGAAATGCATGTGGATTAGATGGGTTACAGGCAACCCACGTACACATAATTAAGACATGTTACTGTTAGCCAACAGAGCTGCACTTACACAACGACGTAGTATAACTTTCCTTCGACACGTTTTTGGCTATTTTTTGAGGGTTATAATATTGGACAGAATGACCACTGAAAAGTTCAGGCTGCAAAGTACACATAGAAATAAGTCGGATTGAAGGAATGGCAAGAATAAATAAAAGTTATTCTCGATCAGAGTTGCCTATTTGCTGCATGGAAACACAAGGCTGGGAAAGCAGGACCCAAGGGTGCCTTACCTCAAAACGGAAGAAAAGTTGTTGGTATTAGTGCCCCAAGCAGCTAGGATTTCTTAACAGGTGTGCCAATCTCCCATATCAGAGTTTTCTCCTCTTTTCTTCCATTTCAAATTTCTTACTTCCCTTTTGCCGATCTCGATAAAGACCCATCTCGGGCCTTGGGATGAGTTTAAAAACTTCAAGGCCCCGGAGGGAAAGGCATATTATGGAAAATGTCCATCCTAACTGCATCGGCCAGCCAATCAGATGGCAGTGTTTCTAAAGACTGCCGGATTGGTCTTGACTTTGAATATCCTCTTCTTCTGGGCCATCGCCTGATCTGCAGCTATTGTCATGCTGGTCATCTTGAGACCCATCACAGAGAAGCTGGCGCAATGAGTTCGGCAAACGGAGCAACTCCTCCTAGTAACTACACTGACTTTTCAACCAACATCAGCTGGGGTCACTGCGCCAACGCCATCTGGTTTACCGTCGTGTTCGTCGTAAGCTTCGCCTCCAACGCTCTGTCGGCGTACAACATCTTGGCCTCGCAGTCGCTGCGCAATCCATCCATGCTGGTACTGTGCGCCGGTTTCCTAGGCAACTGCATCTGCGTGCTGGTGGCCGCGTCGCTGAATCTCACCTCCGCCTGGCTGGCTGGCGAATGGGCCTTCCACGTCGGTTGGTGCTACTGGTGAGCTGCAGCTGGCAAACCACGACCTTTCCCTGTCAGACAATTACGAGGTAGTTAGTTTGAGGGTTTCCTTGGGCACTGCCACAAATCAGCAAGCGATCGATATAGTCGACCCACAGCCAACAACAGCACTTTTTACTTTCTCATCGTGGGGAATGTACACAATTTGTGCCTTGGGGGCTGGCCACACAGATGAATAAGTTCAAGTTTGGCCCAAATAAGCGACAGTCAGATGCATTAAGTACTGAATTACTCTCTTGACCCCCCGCTCTCATGAGATTCTCATGATGGCATCCTTCAGTTTAAATTCACCGCTATCAAAGCTAAGTACTCGCAGAGAGCAGAAGCAATGGAGCTCGACACAGCCAGTGAGCACAAGTCAAGGACTGTGTATGTTTTTGATGTGCGTCAGTCATGTTCTATAATTCACAACAGCAGCTAGTCCGTAAAAGCAGAACTACATAAAACATCGAGTCTAATTGTGCTAGGAAAATGCAACATATGATACTATTCTTCAACCAACCATGTAATCCACCTGTAAGTGGTTTCCAGACTGTTAAAGCGCTCTTGTTAAGCTAGCAGTTTCTTTGTAACAAAGGACACGTGGGGTCGCACTAAGACAAAGACTCGCAAGCGACCTGATCCATTTTTTCTTGCAACCCCGCGATCAAAGGCAGCTTCGACTTAATCCCGACTTTAAGCAGCTTTGCTTTATAACTAATCGCGCCTCATTCAATCGTGAACGCAATCAAATTAATCTCCTTGTCCTTGTTCTTAATCTTGCTTAAATCAAAGCTGGGGGGGATAAAGAAGCGGCTGCAGATGCCATCAACAAGTTTCGATCTCCAGGTACGTGTTCAGCACCTGTGCCATCGGCCTGTTTAACATCAACCTGCTGGCCGGGCTGTCAGCTCTGCGGTGCCGAATGGTCACCCGGAACCGGCCGTTCGACAACTGGCACGCCTTCGCCCTAGTCGTAGCCTGCGCGACCATCAGCGCCGCCTGGAGTTTGCCACCGATGTTCGGCGTCGCCGGGGTCCGTCGGGTCAGCCACGTGGCCGCCTGCGACCTGGACTGGGAGAGCGGCCGGCCGGGCGACCGGGCCTACTTGGTCAGCCTGCTGGTTGGGGAGTTTCTGCTGCCTCTGGCGGTCATCGCGGCCTCCTATGCGGCGATTTTCATGCACGTACGTGGCTGGGCAGGTGCTTGAAGGCGGTAGTGAAGCTTACAGGTTCTGCTGTGCTTTGTCCGGTGTGGGTGGAGGGTGGAGAATTTCATTGGAGGATGCCATTGGGGAATGGAGGATGTCAGTGGAGGATGTCAGTGGGGAATGGAGGATGTCATTGGAGGATGTCAATGGGGAATGGAGGATATCATTGGAGGACGTCAGTGGGGAATGTCAGTTATGAATGTTAGTGGAGGATATCAGTGGAGGATGTCAGTGGAGGATGTCAGTGGAGGATGTCAGTGGAGGATGTCAGTGGAGGATGTCAGTGGAGGATGTCAGTGGAGTATATCAGTGGAGGATGGCAATTGCGGATGTCTGTAGAGGATGTCTGTGGAGGATGGCAGTGGAGGATGTCAGTGGAGGATGTCAGTGGAGGATGTCAGTGGAGGATGTCAGTGGAGGATGTCAGTGGAGTATATCAGTGGAGGATGGCAATTGCGGATGTCAGTGGAGGATGTCAGCGGAGGATGTCAGTGGAGTATATCAGTGGAGGATGGCAATTGCGGATGTCAGTGGAGGATGTCAGCGGAGGATGTCAGTGGAGTATATCAGTGGAGGATGGCAATTGCGGATGTCTGTAGAGGATGTCAGTGAGGATGTCAGTGGTGTTGTGATTGACAATGCTTGCGCAATGAACTGACCACTGACAATTAACTATTGACCTTATTGAATGCGTGGGCGTATACTGTACTCAGACTAGAATGAGTAGGTGATTGCGTATCGATTTGGCAATGCAACGTGCAAGCAGGAGTTTCATCTCTATAAATATATTGTGAGCGAGATTTGTGTCTCGCCGAGAAAGCTTCAATCAAAGAAACTCTCTGTGTTAATTAGAACACAACAAGTGGAGTATATCAGTGGAGGATGGCAATTGCGGATGTCTGTAGAGGATGTCAGTGGAGGATGTCTGTAGAGGATGTCTGTAGAGGATGTCTGTAGAGGATTTCTGTAGAGGATGTCTGTGGAGGATGTCAGTGGAGGATGTCAGTGGAGGATTTCAGTGGAGGATGTCAGTGGAGGATGTCAGTGGAGGATGTCAGTTGTGGGTTTAATGTGAGAGTTAGTATGATTGACAGCCTCTAGTCGTTCTTGAGGTCTTGACGCTTTGATGCTAGTGATCCCTATAGCTAGTCCAGGATTGCATAATAATGGGATTAAGATACTTAGACAGTGTACTTACTCATTAGTAAAAGATTGGCTCTGAGCATTTGAGCTGAAAGCATGCAAGGCAAAGTCAGTATTTCCAAGGATTTATTGTAATACCTTAGTAGAGAGTCAATGGTCTTACTCCGAAGTCTAATTCTCTTAGGATTAAATAACTTCAGTCACCAGCTGATGCCCGACCCAGGAGCATTCACAGCTAGCAGAGCTCCTTTTCTACTAGGCGGAATTTGAGTAGGGCTTTTGCCGGTGACGCGCCGAGTGAATAAATATATTATTGATGGCATTAATATAGGAACAGTCCGTGACAGATAAGCCTCTGGCTTATCTATTCGCCTATTCTAGCTGCCTGGTAGAATTACTTGCTTTAATAGTGCTAAGGATTCATCATGGGAACCTCGAACCTCGTCAGCTTTTAGCTGTGCCTGGTCTGCGTTGCATTTTAGGGACGTTTCAAATAAGTTCTGAAAATTGATTTTTATCGCTTTTAAATCTGTTAGTTCTCAACTCAAGATGGCAAATCTGGGATAGACAGCGCATTAGTTAGGCTGAGTTTCTTTAAAAAGAGATAAGATTGCCTCAGAAAAAGACCAGCAGCTGTGTCAGGTGAGATCGAGATGCCGGATGCTGTGTCAGATGAGATCTGGATGCAGGATGCTGTATCAGGTGAGATCAAGATGTCGGATGCTGTGTCAGATGAGATCGAGATGCAGGATGCTGTGTCAGGTGAGATCTGGATGCCGGATGCTGTGTCAGGTGAAATCGAGATGCAGGATGCTGTGTCAGGTGAGATCTGGATGCAGGATGCTGTGTCAGGTGAGATCAAGATGTCGGATGCTGTGTCAGATGAGATCGAGATGCAGGATGCTGTGTCAGGTGAGATCTGGATGACGTATGCAGTGTCAGATGAGATCGAGATGCAGGATGCTGTGTCAAATGAGATCTGGATGCAGGATGCAGTGTCAGGTGAGATCGAGATGCAGGGTGCTGTGTCAGAGATCTGAATGCAGGATGCAGTGTCAGGTGAGATCGAGATGCCGGATGCTGTGTCAGGTGAGATTTAGATGCCGGATGCTGTCTCAGATGAGATCGTGAGATCGAGATGCCGGATGCTGTGTCAGGTGAGATCGTGAGATCGAGATGCCGGATGCTGTGTCAGATGAGATCGAGATGCAGGAAGCTGTGTCAGGTGAGATCTAGATGATGGATGCTGTGTCAGGATGGACCTGATAAAAATTTTAATTCCGTTGAGTGGATGAGAACGATGGTCAGTTGAAGTTAGGATTCCAGATTCACCATACAAAAATTTGTTATTCGGAGTTTTGCAATAATTTGAAACAGTGACTTAGTGAATACGAAAATTGCCTTTGTAAATGCTTTGCACTGGCAAAGCACGAGTCACTTTCCGTGGGGTGAAACAATTAATTTCCGGACTAGATACAAGCCAAAGCTGCTACAAGCATGGATTCTGCGTTAAATGCTAATCCGCTTTGGCTGCACTGGGCTGACTGTCAGAGATGTACTTTAAAACTGTCAGCAAGCCGAAGTCAACAGATGACCATCCGGAAATTCATTGCAGATCCGACGGCACCGCAGCTCCGGGCTGCTGGCCGCGAGCTCCAGCCAGGCCAGGAGGGACAGGAAGTTCGCCATTCACGTGCTCGCCATCATCGGTGAGCTGTGATGCCTGCCAGCCTCTGGCTCTGGCCTCCCGACCGGCTGTGTTAGGGTCACCCTTGCCCACACTCACTCTCACTCCCACTCCCACTTTCACTCCCACTCTCACTCTCACTCCCACTCCCACTCCCACTCTCACTCCCACTCTCACTTTAACTTTCACTCTCACCCTCACTTTCACTCTCATTCTCACTCTCACTCTTACTCTCACCCTCACTCTCACTCTCACTCTCACTCTCGCTCTATTTTAGAAATCACAGTTTACAACTACGTATCCACAGTTACTTTCTCTTTGCTAGGATGTCTCACAAAAAAATGATTTATTCTTGTCGCAGTCAAGAAGACTGAAAGGCCAAACACTGCTGACGCGATTCGAGTAGCTATTAACGCAGAACTGCCTTCAAACAAAAAAGCAAGCAAATGGCTCTGTAATTAAAGCACAATTTCAGGAGCATGAGCATCATCAAGTGTAGAATTACAGGAGCCGGATGGCTGCGTGCCGACTGTCCAGCGGCTCCCTTGCTGCACAGCGATCGCTACAGAAATTTCAATTTCATCTCAACTTCCTTGACGACCGTGACAGAGAGATGTTAGACTCAAAAAATTATAAATGACGGCTTGATGACTTTACCTAGTTTGCGTGCAGCTGACTGTGGGTGGCTGCCATCGCCCACACATTTCAGTTTCGTCATGAAAGGAAACAAAAGGAAAGACAGGGTTAATGGATTCTTCTAAAAATTTCAGCAAAGTCGGTTTTTAGACGCGATCGGATTTAAAAATTTACTCGAACTGCCCTAATATTGTTGCTTGACGTAATGAAAACTGGAGCTCATTATGCAGAATTACCAAAGATAATTTGCCCAAGAACAAATGCGCTTTGGCGGGTAGGACATTTCGCCTGGCGGGTAGGACATTTCACCTGGCGGGTAGGACATTTCGCCTGGCGGGTAGGACATTTCACCTGGCGGGTAGGACATTTCGCCTGGCGGGTAGGACATTTTGCCTGGCGGGTAGGACATTTCGCCTGGCGGGTAGGACATTTCGCCTGGCGGGTAGGACATTTC
The DNA here is from genome assembly GCA_002269645.1 of Macrostomum lignano. Taxonomy (NCBI): domain Eukaryota; kingdom Metazoa; phylum Platyhelminthes; family Macrostomidae; genus Macrostomum; species Macrostomum lignano. The sequence continues at coordinate 24,993 of NIVC01004048.1, read as the reverse complement.
ACCTGGCGGGTAGGACATTTCGCCTGGCGGGTAGGACATTTCACCTGGCGGGTAGGACATTTCGCCTGGCGGGTAGGACATTTCACCTGGCGGGTAGGACATTTCGCCTGGCGGGAAGGACATTTCACCTGGCGGGTAGGACATTTCGCCTGGCGGGTAGGACATTTCACCTGGCGGGTAGGACATTTCGCCTGGCGGGTAGGACATTTCACCTGGCGGGTAGGACATTTCGCCTGGCGGGTAGGACATTTCACCTGGCGGGTAGGACATTTCGCCTGGCGGGAAGGACATTTCACCTGGCGGGTAGGACATTTCGCCTGGCGGGAAGGACATTTCACCTGGCGGGTAGGACATTTCGCCTGGCGGGTAGGACATTTCGCCTGGCGGGTAGGACATTTCGCCTGGCGGGTAGGACATTTCGCCTGGCGGGTAGGACATTTCACCTGGCGGGTAGGACATTTCGCCTGGCGGGTAGGACATTTCACCTGGCGGGTAGGACATTTCGCCTGGCGGGTAGGACATTTTGCCTGGCGGGTAGGACATTTCGCCTGGCGGGTAGGACATTTCGCCTGGCGGGTAGGAAATTTCACCTGGCGGGTAGGACATTTCGCCTGGCGGGTAGGACATTTCGCCTGGCGGGTAGGAAATTTAAAAAATAAGCAATAAAAAATAGTAACTCAATAAGCCTGCATTAACTGTGAATAACAAAAATTGTGGATATAAATTAGTTGGATAAAATTTTGAAATTAGAATATAAAAATAATTTATTAAAAATTAAGAGAAAGACACCCATAATTTTGGATTCGTTTGCGCAAGAAACAAGTCATGTTATCAAGCAAAATATCTTGCATTCAAAGTGGGAAATCAGGTGAGCTGCCCTGAGGATATACTCCTGGAAGTATGGAGAGCTCTGAGCAGCTTTCTCTTTCAGTTTAAGGTAGGCAAACCCAACGCTAAGAGCAGTAGAACAAAGGGAATTCTGGTTAGTGAGAAATTCAGGGAGAAATTCAGGCAGCTCTTCAGAGTTTCACAGACAATTTCCAGCCTAATTTACAGAGAACAATTAACGGGGACTTCTTACATATAAATAATAAAGCACCAACCAGCAGACAGGAGCTTCTTTACTTGGTATCTCAATCGTGCTTTAAAAGTCCTTCTAGTACATCTATTGGGCGAATATACTCGTTTCAATGCTATGTAAACTTGGCTTATTAAATCAATTAGCATCCAAAAGCACCCTAGAAGCACATAACAGCACCCAACAGCACATAACAGCACCCAACAGCACATAACAGCACCCAACAGCACATAACAGCACCCAACAGCACATAACAGCACCCAACAGCACATAACAGCACCCAACAGCACATAACAGCACCCAAAAGCACATAACAGCACCCAACAGCACATAACAGCACCCAAAAGCACCACATCACTCAACAGAACCAACAGCACCCAACAGCCCCAACAGCACCCAACAGCACCCAACAGCACCCAACAGCACCCAACAGCCCCAACAGCACCCAACAGCCCCAACAGCACCCAACAGCACCCAACAACACCAACAGCACCCAACAGCACCCAACAAAACCAACAACACCAACAGCACCCAACAGCACCCAACAGCACCCAACAGCACCCAACAACACCCAACAACAGCACCCAACAACACCAACAGCACCCAACAACACCCAACAGCACCCAACAGCACATAACAGCACCCAAAAGCACCACATCACTCAACAGAACCAACAGCACCCAACAGCACCCAACAGCACCCAACAGCACCCAACAGCACCCAACAGCACCCAACAGCACTCAACAGCACCCAACAACACCAACAGCACCCAACAGCACCCAACAACACCAACAGCACCCAACAGCACCCAACAACACCCAACAGCACCCAACAACACCAACAGCACCCAACAACACCAACAGCACCCAACAGCACCCAACAGCACCCAACAACACCAACAGCACCCAACAGCACCCAACAACACCAACAGCTCCCAACAGCACCCAACAACACCCAACAGCACCCAACAACACCAACAGCACCCAACAACACCAACAGCACCCAACAGCACCCAACAACACCAACAGCACCCAACAGCACCTAAAATACCGTTAGTTCGCCATCTAATGTAGCGCCTGCCTTTTCCATTGTTTCTTCATAGCGGACATACCTGACTGAAACAGTCAGCTAAAACGATGCCGTAAAATACGAGCTAGCTCGTGTAATGTCGGATACGGACACGGAGACTAGGCTTGGAGCAGTTATTACAATGCTTGGTATTCCAGGCAGATGAACAACAGATGAGCGCTCTTGAATCCTACTTCGCGCTCTGCCCGAGCGAACTTATAAAAACGCAAAGCGCCGTGTCGATGACATTGGCAAGACACTGAGCGCGCATCCACGGCAGTTAATGCCTGTAATTATTATAAGTGAAATTACTGCAGGTGGCTACGTTTTGCTTGACTTGCTGCAACTTGTATTTGACTGGGGGGGGGGCAGCAATGCTCCTCAAACTGGGCAGGATAGTGCTGCCAGGAGGATGGGCTGGAACTTTTTAAAGACTGGAAGACGCCGCTATTGTTGTGAAAGAAGAGAAAGACGTTATGTTTGCGACGTATCTTTGTGCTCAATTCTATTGAACAATTTGAATTTGAAATCATGGCTTCGAGAGGCCTATGCGCCATATGCCTTAGTCTCGCTTCAGGATTGCACCAAAGCTGCAAACGATGATGGTCTTAAAAGATGTTGTATCCCCTATTAAAACCAAGTTGCTTCTTGATAAGTTAAGAATTGCATACAGAGTCTGTGCACGAAGTAGACTTGATTCTAAAATTACATTTTGGCTCTCTAGGAGAGCTAAAACAGTCTAAGAGATTGTTTGTAGCATTCAGATTCTTAAGTTGTCGATGCCGAGCATTGCATCGGTTGGGTAGACATATCGATCCCCATGGATTGTGTGGCCGCATGGGACGCCACGTCCTGGTTTTTGCCTAAAGTAAAACCTTTCGCTTTAGTTGATGCTAAACTTGGCGGAATTTATGCCTCACAACCCCGTCTATAGCCTAGTGCAGTGGTGTTCCTTAAATTATCGTTCTCTCTTCCACACCATCTCTCATGGGTCGAATTCCAAGCTCTGTCGTGGCATGAACAACGGAACGCTTGTATAGCTTTCGAGCTTCAATCGATCAATATGGCTGGCAAAATAAGGCGTACAAAAAAAGGTTTGCATTTATAACGTGTTTTCAAGTGCAGGCGAGTTATAAAGCAACGCCGTCTTATGGTTTCCGTGGCGTGCTTGCTTCGATCGCGCTGCGAGTTTCTTCGTGAGAGCCGTGAAGCCAGCTGTAGAGAAAAAATGTTTGCTAATTTTAGTACGCTGTCTGGGCGAAATCGGGTTTTACTTTTCTACGAGTATATTTTAGGGCGGTGTCACGAGAGGGATAGCTGAGGCTGAGGGGGTGACTCTGAGGCTTCTGCGATGCGCTCCGGAAGACGCTATTGGAAGAGACACTCATGCAGACACTCTAAGCTGGGGCTCTGTTTGGCCTTCTGCAGGGCGCTCTGAGAGACGGCCCAGGTGAGAGTCCATGCCAAAAGACGCAGCTGGAAGGGGCCAGCACCCATTCCGCCGGCCCCTGGACGGCCGACGGGCCGCTCCTCAGAACGTAAGGTTTCCGCCGCTCAGGAGGCGTGTGCGGTCGAAGATGAGAGAGTCTGGTCCGAATAGAAGTCAATCAGAGTCAGGGCAAAGTTCAGCAGGTGCAAAAACTGCAGATCCCTGCACTTATTGCGCCTGGAAAAGCAATTGGAAAAGCTCGAAAGCCTCTCGGCGACGGGCGTTGGAGTAGATTTCAAAGTTAGCCGAGAGCGCTGACTGACTGCACCTTAAGTTTAAGAAAATGAGCAATGCTAAGTCTTGACCACTGGGCTCTCCGTTGGGGGTTGGCCATTTCCGATCTCGGAAACTTTAATGCATATGTACAAGGATTCATCCAGCACCTCAAGAAGTCGCACTGCACCAACTCCAGTATTCGCCAATCCCTACATCACTCCAGGCGCCTTCTTACTGTGCTGGACGCCCTATTCTGCTATGGCAGTCAGCAGCTTCGCCGGTTTGTTGCATCTCGAAGGCCGACTGTACCGGGTGCTGTCCACCCTAGCGCTGCTGATGGCCAAGAGCGGCATGGCGGCCTCCGCACTGGCCTACTTCGCCATCAACAGCGAATTCCGGAGCGCCTTCAGAGTCACGCCGCTGGGCAACCGGCTGCAGAAGCTGCTGTGCTGCTCCGCTGGTGGCTCCCGGCGGGGCCGCAACGATGGCAGCTCCATGGCTCTGCAGACGATGCAGACCGCTGATCAGTTCGATGCACAGCGACACCCCGACGAAGCCGACGAAGACGTGAAAGAATCGATGCCGCTGAACTCACGTTGTATCAAAGGAAACGGTGATAGGTGAGATCTATCGGATGGCACCATTGGTTAACATTTGGTTTCAACTACAATATTTGACAGTAAGCGTTTTTATCTAACATGTGACGTTATTATCAACTACATGTAAAAACCGACGTCCTTTTCTAAACGATGGCGTCTTTGCTAGGCAGGAAACCCTGTCTACAGATGTGGCGTTCCTTTATAGTAATAAAATGACATTGTTCAGCCTGTATAGTTTCAATCGAACATATGCGGTCGCTTTCAGGCAGATGAATTTCGGTTCTCTTTAACTTATGAAATACAGCTTAGCACAATAAATGTTCATAATGTTACAAGCGTGTATTACATTGTATACCCGTATCAATGCAACCATTTCTACTACCTGGTATTTTGTGCGCATGCATATCTTAAATACCGTTATACAGTTTTTACTATTGGGATCAGCTCGTTAAAAAAGTCAACGTCTCAAAATGGAGTGTCAACTGGATCCTAATATATTAGCGTCTCACTCACGCAGTCAGTATCAAGCTACATCTCACTCAGCCCTGGTTGGGATAACGTGGACAAATGAGATTTTTAATTAGTCGTACACTCTGCGATAATTACTGGTCCAATAGTGGAATGGCCGAATGGGATAAAGAAACTTTTAATAAGCCGTTTCCTTTCAGGAACAAATTTGACATTTTCTTTGTAGGACTGTGACTACAAGTTCGAATGAAAGTTAAGATTTCATGGTTATTGACGTAGCTGCCATTATTTCTAGGATGTAACCTGTCTGCTGCTGCTATTGAATTTTTGCAGTGAGGCTTCAAGCTTACTTTGTTATTTTTCTCATCCGCTTGTAAACGGGTTGTACAGCCTACAGTAGATAAAGCGTCGAACTTACGACTTGAAGGTCGGGGGTTCGATTCCCGATCCTATTGGAACTATTTGTGTCCTTGAGCAAGACACTTAACTCTGCATTGCTTCCCCCTTCAGTTCACCCAAGCTGTAAAACTGGGTGCCAGCAATAGCTGGGGACTGGGGTAATTGGGGGTGAGTGGCGACCCCCCCCCCACCCCATGCAGTCCTTGGACTGAACAGCCCCGTACGCATCCTTCATTCTGCTGCACATCTGCTGATTAAGGCAGGTGTAATCAATTATTATTATTATTATTATCAGCCGCTTAAATTATCCCAGAGTTTTCTAATTTGGTCCTTTTCAACTGTGAACATATTTAATTCTACCTATATCATTGTCTTGTTTGGTCCCACAGTGTTTGTCTGCTTTTGCTAAAATATAAAAGCCATGACTTGAGTAAAGGTAAACACAATGAAACTTCTGCAGTCTGTTGTTTCCGGCAATCGTTAATCTTTCTAACATGTCTGTCAATTTTTCCAACTCAGCAGTGCAGTCTGGGCAGCTTAGCATTGATTGCAGTCATGCTTTTCCCATGACATCCCTCCCAGCTCAACAGTGTATCTGCGAGCGTATTAGTTAGTTTCTTTAAAAGTACATAATCTAATACAAGTAGTTTATCCTCTTACCTTCAGCAAAAGACTCATTTATACCGCCACCAATCAAGCCATCAAGTCGTACGAGCGACAAAAAATATGCTAAGGCCCTGTGATCAAATTGGTCCCACTTAATAACATGATTGCCTAAGAGTAAGACGAGCTGTTTGAACTCAAACTCTTGACTAGAGAAGCCGTACTGCTTGAGATAGAATGGATGCAAATGGATGGAAGCGAATGGCTCCAGATTAATTAGTAATCTTTTTCTGAGGCTTCTAGAACTGAACTGGCTTCAAGCCCGGTGGCACTTCAAAGACGCCAGAAGATGCAAAAAATCCAAAGCTGAGTGTGATCATTTCCATTCCCGATCGTTGCAGTGTTGAGCCACTGCTTTTGCTAAAAAAATCACAATAAAAGCATTAAAGACAGTGCCAAGAATCAAAGCTGGGCATGCAGCGTTGCATTATTTACTTTGACTCAGATCTCGCGTCAGTAGCTAATCTATGCATTTATAATGCAGCTGCAGTAGCTCTGCAAAAATGGCTTCTTCATCGGCTGTCTGAATGTTGAGCTGGGGCGGAGTGCTTTTAATCCTTAGATCCTTAATAGAAGCTGCTTATGAAAGATAAGATGATCAGACCGATGTGTGACGTTGCTAGTTTAAGTGGTCCCGAGAGGGGCCGTTGGACTATAGTTTCCCTTGCTATTTCTCATTTTAATTTCTCCAATAGTTTATTTTAACGTTTACTTGTAGTAGTGCCCAATGAATTTGTACTTATCGCTAACTCACTGCGCATTTTGCTATCCTTTCATGCGACCGTAGAAAACTGGCACGATCGATAATTTTAAGTTCTTTAGCCAGCCAATGAGAACCGCTCGTGCTTCGTGCTACCCCCCCCCTCTGCGCTCCTTTATTAACCCTCGCCTGGCGAGCTGGGGGTCTCCACCTTCATTCCTGGTTTTGCTCTCTCTCTCTCCTTAGGCTTGTCTGCCTTGTTCTCTGTCTGGCTGCCTCGAGCCTCCTTATCTCACGCCACGGCTGACGCCAATCCTGCCTACTGTGTCTCACCGCCTTCACTGTGCTCATTGCCATTGCTCATTACGTTACGTCGCCATCGCATCACTCGTCTGTCACTTGACTTCACCTCCAATTATATTCAAAACCATTGTTGCAGCCGCCAGTGCCCAGAAGCTATAGTTTGTGTATTGACAGTAATAACCAAGCCTAATATTGATTTTAACAATAAAACAACTACGGCAGTTTCCTGCCTTTATTGCCAAGTGCTCCGCTACACAATCCGCTTTGCAAGAGTTGACTTCAACTTATTTTGGAACTACGACTTACTGCAACGCTTGTCAAAACGGCCCTTTTAAGGGTCCTAGCCATAGTTAGCCGCTACGCCAACATCAACATCGTGACAGATGATTCAAAGTTTTTAATTGCTTTCCTGTACTAAATATCAAAATTCAGGAGTGAAGAGATGAAGACAAATATATATAACGTGCGTCACAGGGTGCAGGTTTTTATTAACAGTAGGAATACCACAATTAGTCACTTACGACAATTTCTGGCAACCCCTGGCAATTTCTTCTGCTGCGCAAAATATGGAGCAACGAAGGCACCTGAACTTTGAGAATACAGGTTATTTTTTGTTGCAAACCATCTCAAACAAAGAACCGAGTCGCCATGCCTTCTGGACTGGACAGTCGAGATACATGTAGGTAGCAATATTTTGCCAGATCAGGTCGAGTTTTCCCAAAGCGCTACACTGTAGATTTTCTTTCTCTTAAATATATACTCTATAAGGTTTTTCTAACTCGATCACTGCTGCCTCCTATACACGCAATACATATAAGTTTTATTGGACAAGTTGTTTAGTTTATGAAACTTTGAATTAAACCGAACTTTTACACAGAAATGGTCTTTCTTTAAAAAAGTACAAAATGCATTGAATTCACTGCCACGCAAAAAAAACTTGAGATAAAAATAACTATATATAAAACCAAGTAAAATTTGCGCAAAAGCATGATATAGCTACTTCTGTGCACTAGACAGAAAATACTACCTACACGCAGATTGCAACAGTAATTTTTAAGTGAATTTTAGGTGCCTTAAGTTCAACTTAGTGACCTAAAAGCGAAAGCGCAGCTCTCGTACAGTGTACGTACATCTGGTGCATCTGCGTGGTACAATCGCACTTCCAGCTGGAGCCTTGAGTTGAAATAAGATCCCTATTTATCCCGTAGTAACCCCTTGTGGTCAAGTGAGACATAGAGAGATAGAGAGACTAATTGCCGGTCCAATCGAGGGATCCGACAGCGAAAGCACCGCTCTAATACATCACTGCCATTTTGGAACTAAATTTGATGTTCCCTGCAACAGCGTTTGTCCATAGTCACCTGTTGAATGTCCAAAAGCTTCATCTCACTGAAGGCCAGTAACGAACGAAGTCAGAGCTGATGCAGAAAACATGTGGTTGACGAACTCATGAAGTTTTAAGGCTTCGTCTACTATACCTAATCGTAAATCCTCGTAATGTTTTGTCACGTTTTGGCGGTCTTTTTAATTTCGGCTTCACCAGTGCTCAATTTTAAAAGATAAATACCGTGGATTTTCTAAATTTTAGTTGGGAGCATATCTAATTCATACTACTTTATTTAACCATTTCAGTTATAAATTTTAGCATACTATATATTTTTCGACAGTTGTATATAGTTATTATATATAGTTAAGGATCAGGTGTGCGGCGTGCCGTAGCTTGAGTTTTTAGCGTAGATAACTACACTAACTAGTTTATCAGGACTAGTTTTTCTAGTTTATCCAATAATTTGGTCATTTGAATAATTTCTAGTTTGTCCATCTTCGTTGGACTAGGCCTAGTCTAAATCAGACATCAGTTTCAGTATTCAGCTATGGACTACTTTCTTCTAACCTTGCTACAATGGGCTACATTTTTTGCAACAATATTTATGATACTTTCTGGAGTGTAAGTTTTAGTTTTGTTTGTGTGCCTACTGCTTAGTCTAGGCCTAGGCCCTATAGTTAAAACTAGGTCTATATAGGCTTATATTCTTCAATTTCCTGTACTGTAAGCATATAATTTATTGATTATATGCTTATTAGGCCTAGACCTATTAGTTTTTATTTCATTTTTAATATTGTATCATATGTGTTAATGTGTATTACACATGTATAAGGCTAGGGCTAGGCCTTAGCCTTAGGTGCATGTTTAAAGTGTCCACAGCTCTAATTGGCCTATGAAGCTTTTAGGTTGACAGTTGTTTTGTCTGTTGCCAGTTTGTCTGCCACCCTTTTGTCTGCAAGAATATGATATAGTCATTTCATCTGCCACAAATAGGCCTAGTAAAGTTTTATAAGTGTAAATATGTCAGTTGTCATTAGTTTGAGATAGTGATTATAAGATAACAGTGATTAAGATATCAAGACCATTTCTTAGTGATAAAATGACTTAAATGAGCAATTTCTAAATATTAGGTCTAACAACATGATGGCAAATAATGCAGTTCAGTTGTCTATAAAAATATGATTAAAAAAATGCTTGAAAGACTTGACTTTTGGTTAGGCCTACATGCATGGTGCAAATTATAAATCTCACTCTTATGTAGATTTAAAGCTTATATAAGAAGAAATGTATTTCTTAAAAACATTGCAATTTAAACAAAATAAAAAATACAACAATTATATATAATTCTTAATCTGAAAAATTATTTGCAAGTTCTTATTATTACAAATAAACTATAAATTACTTCTAGCCATTTATAAAACCTATTTTGCTGCTTATTATTAAAAAGTCATTTTGTCTGCTGGTAGACAGAAGGGCAGCAAACAAAATGACCACATACTAGTTTTCAATCTCTCTCAATTGGCTGTTTCTGTTTTTAGCTCCTAGAGTATAGAGAAGATCATTATATATGTCCCTTAAGTTGTAACTATAACTTCTCCATTAGAGACAATTCATGTTACTGAATTTATTCAATTTAAGACTTGACTCTAAGATTGTTTAGATAATTAAGTTAAATTTTTGAACTTCAATAGTAGAGACTTCAGTAAGATTTTGAAAATTTTAAATTCTGTTTTGTTCATAACAAAATAGATAAGCTATGTTATTATGAACATAAAAAATGCTCACTTTAGTTATTTGGTTCAGTAATAAAAAAGTTAGGCCTATTAACATATTGTAAAAAAAAATTGTCACATTTTTAATGGCCAAAATATATTAGGCCTACAGAAATGACCTTTTTGAAAAACTAAAAGAATTTTTCATTTTTATATGAATAACTTTTTAATTATAATTTTAATTGTTGAGTGTGGTATCATTTTTAGATTATTTATTCAGCTTTGGGCCCCCTAATATGAATATATTTGCATAAAAACATGTTTTCATATAGTATTCTAGCTTTAAAGTTAGGATCATATGTTAGGAAGTAGTAAAAAGTGTGCATGTTTTTATTTTTTAAAGCTCTATATCTCAGCTTATACTGCTTCTAAACTGACTTGAATGGTCTTAAATTGTAGAAAACATATATAGTTAGATAAATATATACAGTTACTAAGGTTTAGGCAATGTTAGACTTGGGTATCAAGATATCACTAATTTTATATTTAGGAATGTTCAAACTTTCTTGTATAGTATAGCTAAGGCATAGTCAAGAAGGTGGCCTACATAACAGATTTCTCTGGTGTACATTTGCTATGCTATACTTGGCTTGGAATATACTCTAGTATACAAAAAATCATGGCTTATAAACCTTTCATACATACTGGTAACATTGACATATATTTTTACTTTCGTCACTTATCTGTAATACAATTTTAACTGAACATAATTTTAATGTAAAAGTAAAAATAGTAAAGTGTAAAGAATTAAAAAAGTTTTTATTTTATTTTAAAACATACAGTTTAATATTGCAAAATTTTTAAGCTAAAAATCAATTAGTATGAGTAACTACATAAAATTTCAAAATAAAAAATATTTATTTTTGTTTTTATATGATCTAGTGCATTTGGATCCAGGTAAATTTGTCAACTTTTTTAATCGTGAACTGTGTTATCAAGTTTACTATGTTTCTAGGTAAGCCTGGTTAAATTTGTCAACTTCAGTTTAGTATAAAAAAGTATAGCCACATAATTCATAAAACTAGTATGCCATTGAAATAGAGTTAAAAGGTATTGTAAATTAATTATTAATATATATTCACTATGAATAAATTCATATATATATATATAACTGACTGCCCTTTTCTAAAATGACCCAATTGTGGATACAAGCGCATCCTATTGCTTCATATTTTGTTCTTTTTAATTTGATTAATGGCAGACTATTATATAGATTGCACTGTTGTTGTACAACCTTGACAACATGCCCTGCAGTGCAACAACTGTAGTCTGTGACAGCATAGGACCTGCAATTCAGGAGTGACAGTCTCAGTATCGCCATCTTTGTGCTGAAAGCAGTGCTAATTTTTCGTGGCTTTGTGTCACATGTGCTTCATGTGCAGTCATGCCAGAGGCTGGAGAGGCTGCAGTGGAAGTGCAAGCTATAGAGCTAGCAATTGCTGAAGTGGAAGAGGCAGCTAGTGCTAGTAGCCTACTGCAGGTATGAAGAATGTTTTGCTTTTTAATTTTATTGCTAGGGTAAAGCATCATCAACCTATTACTATTTTATTTATTATTTATTTTATTTTATTTTTATTTTATTTATTTTTTATGTTATTTATATTACATTAAACATACACTGATATAGGCCTACCCTATCCAATACTTATGCAGGATCTTTACACTGCACCATTGCCACCTCAGCCTCAACTGCTGGAGTACTCACTGCCAGAGCCAGAAGTGCAAGAGCCGCAACTGTTAGGGGACTCACTGCCAGAGCCAGAAGTGCAAGAGCCGCAACTGTTAGGGGACTCACTACCAGAGCTAGAAGTGCGGGAGCCACCATCATTTACTGCTCTGAATGCACTGGCACTGACACCAGCTCCATTGCCACCTCGACTTCTGGTAGACTCATTGCCTACACCGGAGCCCATCATAGAGGAAATTGATGTAGAGGCAGAGTGTCTGGAAGCATTTACTATTGTGCCAAAGGGAAGTGAACAAGGCAAAGATATTGTGATTCATGCAGTTCATATCGGAGTATGTTTTTGGCTTGAATCCACGTCCTGTGCATGGCTCACGCTACTGGCGGTGCACTAAAAGAAATGCCAAATGCTCTGCTACACTTATTGAAAAGCCGCCTGGGACATTCTCTCGATGGGCAGAAGCCAGCACAGCTGTGAGCCCAGAGTGCGTGAATGTGCCAAGCGGAAAATGATCTCCGAGATCAAAGAAGAAGCCAAGAGGCAGTGCTTCAGGCTGGCTGCTGCAATTGTTGAGGCGAAGTCTCTGCCGTTGAAGCATTCATCATGGACTACGAGGGAGTAGTGTGGCAAGCTCTGCGCTCTCTCTTCCCGACAGCAAGATTGCAGGGGTGCCTTTTTCATTACGCACAAGCGATATATCGCCATATCCAGAACAATGGCCTCCGGCAAGCATACCTCAATGACATTGGAATGCGCACTTTCTGTCGGAAGCTCATGGCGCTGCCATATCTTCTAGCGGACCACATGACTACTATGGACTCTATTATCCGTTGATTTTGGAGGTGAGGTGGGTGTCAACCCTCCTCGCCTCTCATTGGCTGGCGCCCTGATCACTGGGTGATCGATACGCGCCAAGCGCCGACCAGCCGCGGGCGCACCCTCCCGATGTGTGCACCCTCCTGAGCCGCAGGCGCACCCTCCCGATATGTATGCCGCAGGCGCACCCTCCCGATATGTACCCCGATATGTATGCCGCAGGCGCCCATGCCGCAGGCGCCCCACTCTCCCGAGCCAAAGGTACACTCTGATGTACACTCTCCTGATATGTGTGTGCACTCTCCCAGTACACTCTCCCGATATGTGTGTACACTCTCCCGATATGTAGTCAATGATATTAGGCTCGTGAAAACTACTTTTAGTAGGTGAAATTGAGTATAATTACATAAAAAAGCAGATAAAACATTTTGGTAGGTGTGAATAATGACGCATAATGCATATTACAAAACATATAGGTGTACAGACATAAAAAATTAAGCATATAGGCAGCAAAAAACACACAATGTAGGTGCATATTATCGATATATTGACAGAAAAGTGGGTGAAATAGACAAAATACAAAGCGGTACATATTAGTGTAGTAAGCGCTAATAAAACATAGGTGGAAATACACACAGTATAATGCAGACTTACTTTCGTGTATAAAGCATAAAGAACATATCAGATTAATGTATAAAGCAGGTTTATAAAGTGTACTTTCGATACATATCGGATTAATGTATAAAGCAGGTTTACAAGGCGTGCAAATATCAGCAGGTGTAAATATATAGTTTTATAATACAGACTCATATGTATAAAGCGTAAAGAACATATCAGATTAATAAAACTATACAAACGCAGGTGTAAATATTGCTGCAAATGTCTAGCCCACAGGTGCACAGCGGTTTTGGGAAAACCAAAAGGGAGGTTCACGGCCTAATGACCCTAATGAGCCTGCGGCTCAGGAGGGTGTGCATGTCGGGGGGGTGCGCCTGCGGCTGGTCGATATCGATAGTGATAGTGATATCGATACGCGTATCGATCACCTAGTGATCGGGGCGCCAGCCAATGAGAGGCGAGGAGGGTTGACACCCACCCCACCTCCAAAATCAACGGATAATAGAGTCCATAGTAGTCACATGGAAGCCGGCTTCAGCAAGGTTGTAGACGGTGTCACTCATGCACAACTGCTGGACTTGGCCGAGTACGTTGACAGCACCTGACTAAACAGTCCACTGCACCGCAGGGAGGAGATCAGCATCTTCAACCAGGCTATTCGGATGAATGACAAGGTTGAAGGCTGGCATAACCGTCTAAAGAGAAATGCAAGCTGTGTCTGTACTGCCTGCTGGAGCGCTTGAATGACGAGGCCCTTCTGGTGCCAGTGCACACTTCGCTTGTTCTACGGGGATGTGTGCAGCGCCAGCACAGACCTAAATACAGGCGTCTCCAAGTGCAAACCAACGATCTGTGGCAGCAGTACCAGAATGCCACGCAGTCTGGTACTCAGCGAATTTCTGCTGGAGTTCTCGCGCCTTGGTCATGTGCCTAAGTTTGGCAAACCTAAGCAGCATAATCAGTAGATGGCCTTTGCCGCATTGACGCTTTCAATGACTTGAGAGAATGATTTTTATAGCATTTGTTTAGGATGTACATCTTCTTGCAACTTTTTTATGCATTTTGCTTAGCATTCAGTGTTTGTGGCCTTTGATTTGTTGCCCAATATTTTCGCTTTTACTATTTATAATTTGTTACGGATTTGTTGACCTAAATTTTTCTTGTGGAACTGCTGTGCTTTTTTGATTCACCTTTGTGAAACGTATGACGTATAAAATCTATGCGTTCTTTTTAGTGGAAACATTGTTTAATTTGTATAGTTTATCAAATTATATTGAATATATTTGAAAAATAAATTCCTCACTTTTTAATAGTGGACTTTGTGGGTGCTCAGATCAGTGGCACAAAGGAGCTTAGGTAATTGAATACTAATTGAATATACGTTTGCACATTACCAGTTGATGAATAAAAAGTTGACGAGTCTACCAGCACCCAGTGCATTTAGTTAAGTTTGTCTGGACAAACTGGTGTCCTAGACACCATCGTCTGGGATAGGGCTTCATCACCCAAGGCCATCTACTGAAAAAAAACATATACATTACTAATTACAAGGTCATATTTTAAGTTAGAGAATCAATAAGCAAATCAGATTTTTAATATGACATATAGGACTAGTCAATGAGAGCTAAGGCTTAAAGGCTATTCCTAGTATTATTTCACAGCCATTGTTTAAAATTATTAGCAGGCTAAATCTTAGGCCCTTGAGAATCATTAGCTTCTATCCTTAACTACTTGTGTCTTTAAAAAAATGCTGTCAAACCTTTTGGCTTTCAAACATCATATGTAAATCAAGGCTGTTAAAGACTTAAAATATTGTAATCTTAGAATAAACTTGGTATATAAAATGGGCTTCGAAGGTAAGGATGCCACAAAATAAAACATTTAGATTTTTATTATTTTTTTTCAATAGAGAGTTCATTTTATAGTCAAACTATTATACTTTGTTCAAGGGAGGTTTAGCTAAAATTAATGACATATGTGAGTCATTTTATTGAATTGAAACTAAAACTTCTGGCAAAAATCCTAAATCATTTTAGGCCATCCAGCTACCATGTTTACAAGACTAAAGACGCATCAAATGCTCCTGTGCTTTTCTTTCTGTTTTCAATTGCCAAGTGAGTTGCTACTCATAATTATGGCTCTGTATTAATAATCTACTTAATAAAAAATTACTATATATGGTTTCACTTTCAGTGGCCTTGGCTGGCTGCATTATGGCTCTTTAATTGGGAACTTCAATCTTATAACTTTAAATGGAATTGGTTTGGCATTGAATTCGGCTTATGTGATTCTGTACCTGATTTACAGCCCTGATTGGGTGAGTTTCCACTCTGCACTTCGTTTTGATGCACAGGCATACCAGGCATAAAAAGCTTGGGTCTTGTAGGATATTCACTGGCCATGCCTTGCTGTCTGGCAGGGGTTGTAGCCTAGTGGTTAGAGTGTCGGACTCACGACTGATAGGTCGGGGGTTCGAATCTCGCCCCACTCGGAACAATTTGTGGCCTTGAGCAAGACGCTTGACTCTGCGTTGCTTCAGTTCACCCAGCTGTAAAATGGGTGCCAGCATTGGCTGTGTGTGTGTGTGTGTGTGTGTGTGTGTGTGTGTGTGTGTCTGTGTGTATGTGGCGACCCCCAGTCCTTGGACTGAACAGCCGTACGCCGCCTTCAGATGTGCCGCGCAATAGCTGCGGCTGAGCTGTCGGCTGCACATCTGGCCATTCGGGCAGGTGTAATCAATTATTATTATTTACTTGCCGTCTACACTTGGCTGGCTGAGTTCCCACTGTTGCCCCAACCTGAGGAGCCACCTGCACACTGAACGTCGATACTGTCATTTCGCCATACAGTCCGCCATGCCTACTTCAAGTATAGTGGTCAATATTTAACTGAATAATTTTCCGCAGACCAGCTTCAGCTACAAGTTCACGGCCCTGCTGGCCTATTTCTCAGCCCTGTAT
Organism: Macrostomum lignano; assembly: GCA_002269645.1. Lineage (NCBI taxonomy): Eukaryota > Metazoa > Platyhelminthes > Macrostomidae > Macrostomum > Macrostomum lignano. The sequence goes on along the minus strand of NIVC01004048.1, from coordinate 8,832 downwards.
TATCACCTGTACTGGCTGTCTAGCCACGATGAGTTCGTGCGCCATCTCGGTGCCAGCTGCAGCCTGGTGAACACCGTCTTCATGCTGCTGCCGCTGCTGGACATCGGCCGCATGCTGGCCAGCCGCGACGCCGGCGGCACCCATCTGCCGATCCTGCTGGCCGGCGCCCTCTGCAGCGGCCTGTGGAGTCTCTATGGACAGGCCATTGGCGACTTCAATGTGGTGGTGAGTTTCCTGTCTGTTTGCCTGTCTGTTTGCCTGTCTGTCTGTCTGTCTGCTTATCTGCTTCTCTGTTTGCCTGTCTGCTTGTCTGTCTGTCTGTCTGTTTGCCTGTCTGCTTGTCTGTCTGTCTGCTTGTCTATTTGCCTGTCTGTCTCTCTGTCTGTCTGTCCTGTCGTTTGTCTGTCTGTCTTCTGTCTGTCTATTTCCCTGTCTGTCTGTTTGCCTGCTCGAACTGAATTTTTGACGACTTTTTACCACAGGCAGATTGGTAGCCAGGTAAGTTAAATTTTCTAAATTAAACCAGCAGCCCCATCCTGCCGTTTGCAGCTGCCGAACCTGATGGGCGTCAGCTCGGCCGTGGCCTGCCTGATTGTCCGGTTCTACATTCGCACCGCCTACCCTGCGGCCGCTGCGGCTGCCGCCACCACCACGGCTAGCGGCGGTCGCAAGGCAAAGCGGCCGCTGGCCAAGAAGGACAGTTGAATGTCAATTCATAGAACCCTTTTTAAACCTTCTCATTCTACAGGGACTTTGTACTTTTTTTGCTGCCAAAGATGCCGTTGATTTCCAGTTTTATTGTCTAAAGAAAGTGAAAGAGTTCATTAGAAACAAAAAGGTTAAAGTAGAATTAATTGTTATCGCATTGCTTTTTAATGGTCCTTTATAGTTTTAAGATCAATGCAACACGGGATCTAGTCGAGAATAACGTTTGACGGTCATATTAGTATCAATAATCTATTGTATAAGAATTATATAATCTATTGCTATCTGTATTTGTTTTCCGGTTGTCATTAACTGAGGCTTTTAATTAATCATGTTCGTGGCCTTTAATTAATTATTTTGGTGCCGTAATTAACAGAATGACAGTTGTTGCTCACTGCGTTATGCTCTCGCTGCCAAAACCTTTGATATGGCTCATTCGTGTGTATGCGGACCCTACTCAACTACTACTATTTTAGTAGACTGGAGGTAAATTTGCCTCTGATTGCAATGCGGATTAAGATAAAGTATTCTAATGAACAACTTTAATGGTTCTTTTGTTCGTGCTTCTTTTATTTTTTGAAGCTTGTTAAGAAGTCTTATTAGTAACTTCTGAGAAGTCACCAGCTATCTGAAGCATCAGGGAGGGTTTGCAGCCACCTTAGCCATGACAGAGTTGCCATTGTCTAACTGGCCCACCCCCGCGCACTCGCCTTCAACCATGGCAAGTCGCGGCGCTCCTTTCAGAGGCGGCGGGTCTCGCGGCGGCCCGCCCAGAGGCGGCCCAAGAGGTCGCGGCGGCCGCGGAGGCCGGCCCGCTGCCCGAGTGCCGTACGGTGACCACTACCGGCCGGACCCGGCGGGCCGCTCTGAGGAGTTCCGGGCCCAGCACCAGCGGCCGGGCTCAGAGCGGTCCTCCTTGGTGGTGATGGCCCGCGACCTTCCCGCGAACGTCTCCGAGGCCGACCTGTCCGAGGCGTTCGGCCGCATCGGCCGAATCAGCCGAATCTGGACGATGCCGCATAAACGGCGGGCCCTCGTTGAATTCCAGGAGCAGAGATCCGTTGCTAGGACTTTCGAGCTGGCAAAGTGAGCTCTGGCACCGGCTGCTTTGGAGGGCCTGCGGTGCTTACCTTGTGTGTTTGGGCTCCATCTCGTCCTTTTCTCCCTCTTCCAGTCTCCCTCTTCCCATCTCCCTCTTCCAGTCTCCCTCTCCCCGTCTCCCATCTCCCTCTTCCAGTCTCCCTCTCCCCGTCTCCCATCTCCCTCTTCCAGTCTCCCTCTCCCCGTCTCCCATCTCCCTCTTCCAGTCTCCCTCTCCCCGTCTCCCTCTCCCCGTCTCCCTCTCCCCGTTTCCCTCTCCCTCTTCCCATCTCCCTCTTCCAGTCTCCCTTTCCCCGTCTTCCTCTTCCCGTCTTCCTCTCCCAGTCTTCCCATGGAAGTGATTTCTTCCCCTTCCCTCATCAATATTTCCCTCTCGTCCCGCCCGCAGGTCGGGCGCTCTTGGCGGCATCCACGTAGTCGAGTCGTCCATTATCCGCATCATGCACCGCGGCGACGGCTTCCCGGCTCCCAACCGGGTGCTGCTGCTGGTGTTCTACAGGGCCGAGCCCAGCCTGCCAGTCAGCATGGAGATGCTGCACGCCGCCTGCTCACGGTTTGGCCAGGTGTGCCGGGCTGTGATGTTTCGCAAGGGCCCGAGTTGCCAGCTGCATGCTATGGTTGAATTCGCTCACATTGAACAGGCGGTGACCGCCAAGGCCAGGCTAAATGGGCTGGACTTCTTTGACGGCTGCTGTACTGTTAAGGTGAGGCAGTTATTTCAGCCCCTGGGTCTTGGCATTTGGGATTCCTTCCCACTTATTTTTAATGTCTATTCTCACCTGTCTTAAATGCCCATTCTAAACTGTCTAGGATGTCTATTCTCACCTGTCTGGGATGTCTATTCTAAACTCTAGGATGTCCAGTCTCACCTGTCTATGCTATCCATTCTCACCTGTCTGGGATGTCTATTCTCACCTGTTTAGGGTGTCTTCTCACCTGTATAGAATTTCGATTCTCACCTGTCTATGTTATATATTCTCACCCGCGTTTATGATGTCTATTCTCACCTGTCTAGGATGTCTATTCTCACCTGTATAGAATGTCTATTCTCCCCTGTCTAGGATGTCAATTCTCACCTATCTAGGATGTCTTTTCTCACCTAAGATATCCATTCTCACCCGTCCAGATTAATTACTGCTGAAGTAAAACCATCCCGACCCCCGCAACACCAGGTGGACTTCGCGCTGCCCCCCGAGCTCACGATAGTCCGCAACACCCCGGACGCCTTCGACTTCACCCGCGACCCGAGCATTCAGCAGGAGCCCGGGCCGCCCCACCGCGTCACTCCCGTGCTGCTGCTCTCCGGCCTGGACTCCGGCGTGTTCACCTGCGACCGGCTGTTCAACCTCATCTGCCTGTACGGCAACGTGATCGGCATCTGCCTGCTGAGCCGGCCGCCGGGCCAGCAGCTGCCACCCGGACAGCCGCCGCCTCCCCCCGGTCCGCTGATTGGCGCCTACGTTGAAGTTGGCGACGTTGCCTCAGCCTGCCGGGTCGGCAGCTGCCTGGACGGCGCCAGGATGTTCGGTAGCTGCCTTCGGGTGTCACCGACGCCGCTGGCCAGGCTGACCAAGGACTCGGCGCCGCACGGAGTGGCGCTGGACCGGGCCCTGCCAGACAAGAGTCCCGGGTTCGTTGACTACTCGGACTGCGCCAACAATCGGTTCACCACTCCGAGGCAGGCGGCCAGCAACAAGCCGGCGCCACCGTTCCGCACCCTCTACTATTGGAACTGCCCGCCCGGGATTCAGGTGAGTTTTCAGATTCAGGTGACTTTATGACTCACCCAGACTGCTTATGACTCAAAATGCATGACGCAAACTAACTATGGCTATTAAAAAATGCCGCATCCATTCATCATACATGTTGTCTCCAATCTGATAGTAATTACTTCGAATCCGTTTTTTTGTATTTTTTCATTTATCGAAAGAAAACGCAATTCAGCCTACTAACAGTATTTTTCGCGCACTTTTATTACCAGGAGCACCAGCTTCGCCGAGTGTTCGACGAGGCCAAATGCCCGCTGCCAACTTCAACGCTGCGGTTCAGCAACGCCAGAGCGACCGACAAGTCCTCGGGCGGCATGGCGCAGTGGCCGAACGCGATGCTGTCCACAGAGGCGCTGGTGCTGGCCAACAACCGCGAGCTGGTCGGCCTCGGCCAGCAGGAGCGCGGCGGCAACTTCGTGCTGCGGCTGCGCTTCGCCGACCGGGCCATCGGCCAGAAGGAGGATGCGGAGCAGGACTGACGGGCTGATAGCAGTGCATAAGAACTATGTTAATATGAGTAGTATATGATAGTCCATCTGGCCCATTCTGTGCGTGCATTTACCGTGCCCGTTGCATTGCTAGTTTGGCTATAATATAATCGGTTTTATCGCATCCCTTGATCATTATCGGATGCCGTCAGCTTTGCTGTCTGCTTAATTAATCAATTATTTTAAACCCTTTTGTATGTCTTACCCATGTCTTACCCATGATGACTCATCATGAGACCTGCCTTCTGGTCCAGGTCCAGTCACCGGAAACGCCTTATGGTCCGATTCAATCACACCAGAACTGCCTTATGATCAGATTCAACATCTCCGGAACTGCCTTATGATCCGATTTAATCACACCAGAAATGCCTTATGATCCGATTCAGTCACACCGGAACTGCCTTATGATCCGATTCAATCACACCGGAAATGCCTTATGATCCGATTCAGTCACACCGGAAATGCCTTATGATCCGATTCAGTCACACCGGAACTGCCTTATGATCCGGTTCAGTCACACCGGAACTGCCTTATGATCCGGTTCAGTCACACCGGAACTGCCTTATGATCCGGTTCAGTCACACCGGAAATGCCTTATGATCAGATTCAATCACACCGGAACTGCCTTCTGATCCGGCCCAATCGCTTAGCATTTCGCCGGGAGTTGTGCACTGCCGAGATGTAAAAAAATTATAGTTTGGCTATAATATAATCGGTTTTATCGCATCCCTTGATCATTATCGGATGCCGCCAGCTTTGCTGTCTGCTTAATTAATCAATTATTTTAAACCCTTTTGTATGTCTTACCCATGTCTTACCCATGATGACTCATCATGAGACCTGCCTTCTGGTCCAGGTCCAGTCACCGGAAACGCCTTATGGTCCGATTCAATCACACCAGAACTGCCTTATGATCAGATTCAACATCTCCGGAACTGCCTTATGATCCGATTTAATCACACCGGAAATGCCTTCTGATCCGGTTCAATCACACCGGAACTGCCTTATGATCCAATTCAAGCACACCGGAACTTCCTTTATGATCAGATTCAACATCTCCGGAACTGCCTTATGATCCGATTTAATCACACCAGAAATGCCTTATGATCCGATTCAGTCACACCGGAACTGCCTTATGATCCGATTCAATCACACCGGAAATGCCGTATGATCCGATTCAGTCACACCGGAAATGCCTTATGATCCGGTTCAATCACACCGGAACTGTCTTATGATCCAATTCAAGCACACCGGAACTTCCTTTATGATCAGATTCAACATCTCCGGAACTGCCTTATGATCCGATTTAATCACACCAGAACTGCATTCTGATCCGGTTCAATCACACCGGAACTGCCTTATGATCCGATTCAATCACACCGGAAATGCCTTATGATCCGATTCAGTCACACCGGAAATGCCTTATGATCCGGTTCAATCACACCGGAACTGTCTTATGATCCAATTCAAGCACACCGGAACTACCTTTATGATCAGATTCAACATCTCCGGAAATGCCTTATGATCCGATTCAGTCACACTGGAAATGCCTTATGATCCGATTCAGTCACACCGGAAATGCCTTATGATCCGATTCAGTCACACCGGAAATGCCTTATGATCCGATTCAGTCACACCGGAACTGCCTTATGATCCGGTTCAGTCACACCGGAACTGCCTTATGATCCGGTTCAGTCACACCGGAACTGCCTTATGATCCGGTTCAGTCACACCGGAACTGCCTTATGATCAGATTCAATCACACCGGAACTGCCTTCTGATCCGGCCCAATCGCTTAGCATTTCGCCGGGAGTTGTGCACTGCCGAGATGTAAAAAAATTCCGGATGAAATATACGATGAAGATGGTGGCGTCTTGTTTGAAGTTCTCTATTTGACTTCGTGATAAAGTACCCGTTTTGCTGGTGAATAATGAGATATGGGGTATTAAAATGAAACAAGATAGTTAGAGTATTGGTTTTGACAATCAATATGAGAAAATGGAGCTCTAAAGTGATTTTCAACAAACCATTGAAACATTTGAAACTTAAACTGCGTGCTCACTCCATTGCGCTGCTGAACTAGGGAGGAATTCGCCACGCATGGCGCTCCACAGTCATCTAAAGCAAAAAGAGTCCCCCCGCCCCATCAAGAGGGAAAAGTGCAGTTCCAGACTGAAGGCTGTTTTCGCGCTGCTGTGCGCAAAGAGGAACAATTGCCGACTGCCGGGCAAGCAGGGAGGAAGGGAGACGAAAGGCCGGATGGGATTTCGAATGGATGGCGGCGAACGAACGACATTTCGATCGGCCCCGTCCGCGCCACCGCTGCTGCGGCCCCCGCCAATTGACGATTTGCTTGGCCTGGGGAACTTTTCTGCTTTGGCCTGCTGGAGAATCTGGCAGGGAGATCGGAGCCTCTGCGGCTGCAGTGTGGAATGCCAGCTTGCGTGTACATAACGGCCTGGTCATGAAGTTCTTGTTACAGTGTTCTGGAGAGGAAACTTGTAGGATCTTAATAGTTCTTGGTGCCATGCTTGCTTTCTTGGAAAGTTACGGCGCTTACTTTTAGTTAAGCGAGGACTAGCGCTCTGAAATACTCAATTCAATATGATCTCTTTGTTGTCAACAACAACAACAACAACAGAGTACGCTGCCAGTTCACAAAAGCGGCGTCAGATGGCGCGCTTCAAAGCTTGGGCGCGAACAAAAGCCGCACCGCCGGCAGAGTCCGGGGCGCCGGCGTCAGCCAGCAGACAGTCGACGTAGCGCCGAGTCTTCGCCTGTCCCCGCCGGTAGGGTGCCTGCAACGTAAGTAGCAGCACCTCCTGCACCGGCTCCGGACAGAAGGCCTCGGCGCGGATGACGTGGCCTGCCAGCTGGAGTCGCCGACGGCGCAGCAGATCGCTAGGACGGGCCAGGCCGGCGCGATGATAGAGCGCCGTGTTGGTGACTCGCTCGTTGCCGATCTTGAAGGCGGCGCGCAGCAGGCCAGCGTGCGCCGCGTCGACTTGAGCCTCGAGCGAGTCTGTCAGCGTCCAGGTCTCGGCGTTGTATAACAGGACGGTCTCGATCACCGCCTGGAACAGCGCCGCCCTCTGGCAACTTAATATCTTTGTTGTCAACTTAATATCTGGGGCCAGCTCAATCAAGTTGAAAGAGCAGGCTTCGGCCAATCAATCAGCTTCCGCTCCAGAGTTAGAATCTACGAGTATATAGATCTCCTTGAGCTGTCTTGCCACTAGCCCTGGTGCTACTTCGTAATATAATTACTCGGCTGGTCAGCTGGTGCAGTGAAATATGAGGAAGGGCGGCTGGGAGAGAGTGGAGCCGCTGTCTGCTGCTTTATGGCAGCCACGGTTTGTTGTTCTTTTCTCTTGTAATGAACGGGCTTCGCTCCGCTGTCTGCTTGTGACTGGTATACAAGATTGGCGTGTGCGGCAGAACGTTTTTGCTCCATCTTTTTACGTTTGTCAACCTTGTAAAATTTTGGTTGAAGTTCGAAGGTTAATTCCGGTAATAGAGTCCTTTAACGTTTAATACGGGGTCTCGGGACCACGTTGGTGAGATTTTCAGTCCTCAAAGGTGAGACTTTCAGATCTCGAGATGAAATTTCCAGACCTCAAGATGAGATTTCCAGACCTCAAGTTGAGATTTCCAGACCTCAAGGTGAGATTTCCGGATCTCAAATTTGAGATTTCCAGACCTCAAAGGTGGGATTTCTTGACTTAAAGGTGAAATTTCCAGACTTCAAAAGTAAGATTTCCAGATCTCAAAGCTGAGATTTCTAGACCTCAAAGTGAGATTTTTTCCTGATCTCAAATTTGAGATTTCCAGACCTCAAAGGTGTGATTTCTTGACTTAAAGGTGAAATATCCAGACCTCAAAAGGGATTTCCAGATCTCAAAGGTGAGATTTTTAGATATCAAATGCGAGATTTCCAGATCTCAAAGGTGAGATTTCCAGACCTCAAAGGTGAGATTTCCAGACTGACCTCAAGGTGAGATTTTTTCCTGATCTCAAATTTGAGATTTCCAGACCTCGAAGGTGGGATTTCTTGACTTAAAGGTAAAATATCCAGATCTCAAAGGTGAGATTTTTAGATATCAAATGTGAGATATCCAGACCTCGAAGGTAAGATTTCAAGTCTCAAATATGGAGCTCTCAAAGCTATCTAAATAATCATTAGAAGATCCTCAATTCTGTAAATCACGTCTGCACACAGTCAGGCAAGCGCTTAATACACTCGCCATGCAGTCACATGACTGTAGAAGTTGTTTACAGCCCCACACGGTGCTCCTCTTGCCCTCTGCAGCAATGTTATATTGGGGTGATAAATTCTTGGATTCTCCACATTACTCACAGTTGGCTACGCGGCTGTCCCTGTTTGCCTTGTATTTTGTTCTTCTGATTTCCAGTGCAGTGGCGTGATTGGGTGATTGATGGCCAGGCCCGGCAGAGCACCTCCGCTCAGCCGCGAGTATTGCTTCTAGTATTGAATAGAGCTTTACAGAGCTTCGAGCAGAGTTGACCCTGGGTTCTCTCGGTTTAATAAAGTGCATGGCGTGGCGTGGCCCGCCCGAGAGAGCGGCTCCTGGCCTCGGCTTCAGATTGCTGCTCCTGCGGCCGGCCCCGGTTGAAAACCGCAGATGTTTTCGAGCTCAAGACGCGGTAAAATTGAATCTCTGAGAGAGCGTGTCGGAGAGCTGGCGTGGTGCTGGCGTGGGCTCGCAGACTCTGAGAGGCCTGCCATTAATTCTCTATAAATAGCTGTG
>NIVC01004047.1:0-62900 GCA_002269645.1 Macrostomum lignano | reverse complement strand
GCGCTAAGTCACGGCCGAGGCGGTCGCCTCCTGATTCAGCAGCCCTCGTGCCCAGCGCACAAATTCGACGCTCGAGTTGCTATACAGATGAGGCACGGGATCGCTGGCGAACCAATCGGAGTTTGGGATCGGCGGCTGTCCGCGACTGTTGGTGCCATGAAAGCGACGTGTTTAGTAGGAAGCCAGAGACGCCGGCGTCGAGCCAGGCGGTTAGGGCGGCGCGCGAGACGCGATCGGACGCTTGGCGAGCTGACATTCAGCGAGTTGCAGGTGGAGCGCGGAAGATGAAGCTGCTCGTTGCTCCAGGCCAATTTCGAGTCGCGGCTGGATTTTCCAGGCCAGGGCGATTTGATGAAGTCGTCGGGCTTGTCCGACCAAGCGGGATCGGCCTGGCTGAGGTCGAGCTCCAGTATCAGATTGAAGCCCTTCTTGCGGCCCTTCTTAGCCAGAGCGCTCAGGTCGCTCAGTCGGCCCAGTGGCGGCCTGATGGCGGCAAAGTCGGTCGGGCAGCCGGACGCCGGACCGACCGGGTTGACACCGCCGCCAATGAGGAAGTTGGACATGCCAAGGGTGTCGCGCAGGTACGCCAGTCGGTTGGCCAGCCCAGCCAGGCTGCCAACCGCGCTCGGATCCGAGTTGGTTGCAGGGGCGAATGCGGCCAGCTGCAGGCGGTAGACGGGCCGCTGCCAGAACTGCCTGGGAGGCCTGGGCGGGCATTTTGGCGAGGCCACCACAATGACAATGACCGCTGCGAACATGCAGAGCCACAGGGCAGCGAACAGGCAGAGGGTTGCTAGGCGGAGCCGGCGCCAAAACGGGTCATTGACGTAGGCCTCGAGCTCCTCTCTCGTGAGTCCGGAGAGCTGCGGCGCTGGCTGGCGCTGCTCGTTCTGGTGCTCACTTTTGCGCGATGGGTCCGCGATCTCCACCAGAGGCAGCGCATCAGCGGCATCGTCGTCGACATGTTGAGTAGGCGGCTGCTCAGGATCCTGCTCGCTGGTCGGTGGCGTTTTTACCATTGCTAAATGAATCGCTTAGCGAACTGCGGGCAGGTGCGAGATACTCGAATCAATAAATTGCTGCGCGGTTAATTTGATGAAGGCCTCCGACGGGATCCCGTCCCGAATCCCGATGTCTGGCAATCCCGATGTAAATCCCGAATCCCGATGTCTAGCAATCCCGATGTAAAACCCGAATCCGGATGTCTAGCAATCTCTATATAAATCTCGAATCCCGATGTCTAGCAATCTCTATATAAATCTCGAATCCCGATGTCTAGCAATCTCTATATAAATCTCGAATCCCGATGTCTAGCAATCCTGATGTAAATCCCGAATCCCGATGTCTAAGAGATCCCGATATAGCAATTTTTTATATAACAAATATGACTTTTTAGGTAGTCCACATCTACAAGCTTCTAAAGTTGTCCGGTATGTCATGAAGGAAAAAAATGTTAAGGCTTCAAGATTCATTTCAAAACAGGTAAAATGTCTACTAAAGGATGTGGTAGTTCTCCTTAATTATAGATGTTCCGATGGTGACAACGACCAAACTTTGCCAGAGCATTTAGTGTGATGTAGATAGCTCATATTTGTCTACTTCCAATAGTTGCTATGCCACTAGGGTTTGGTTCTTGGGTATTATAGTAGACTGATTTTTGCATGATGTAGCCGCTTCAAATGCGCAAAGGAAACGAAACGATATCTCGACTTCAGTAAAGTTCAGTTAGCCTAAAGTTTGCTAGACAAAAGCAGTTTGATCCGACATCTTTTATTCTAAAAAAATCCTTCCGCTTTAATACTTTAATGCTTGCAATCGTCTGAGAATTGCAGTAAAGTCACGCGAAGAAATCTGATTCAATCTGCTGCAGATGTTTCTCCAGTCACGATCGGGATGCGACCTTCCTACGCACCTTCCTAAGTCTATAGGATGCGAATTTCTCGTGTTACACTCTTAGCGCTAGTAGCTACACGTTAGAAGATGGTTCACAATTGCCTCTTAGCCATTCCTACTCTAACTCGAAAGTGTTACAATTCACACGGTTTATCACTGTTGGCAACAAGTTCTTTTCGTCTCGATTGCACACTGGAAAGGCTTTGTTAATTGCCTCGAATTATTGATTTGACAATGAATTAGTCTGCACTCAAAGAGTATAATTGCTTAGGTAAATAGTCTGTATTTGCCGTGTCAAATCATGCTGCGAGAGTGAGTAAACAAATTAATAAAGTGCACATCAGCTACGCGTTAAACAGGCGTCAGATGACTTAGTCACTACCTTGACAACAGAAACAGAGCTGCTAAGCATTGAACAGGCTTTAGTAATTGGTAAAAGACAGTAAGATCCAGGCTGTAGGAATCAAGACAGGAACAGCAAGACCCAGGCTGTAGGAACCAAGACAGGAACAGTAAGACCCCAGGCTGTAGGAACCAAGACTGGAACAGTAAGACCCCAGGCTGTAGGAATCAAGACAGGAACAGTAAGACCCAGGCTGTAGGAACCAAGACAGGAACAGCAAGACCCCAGTTTGTAGGAACCAAGACTGGAACACTAAGACCCCAGGCTGTAGGAATCAAGACAGGAACAGCAAGACCCAGGCTGTAAGAATCAAGACAAGAACAGTAAGACCCCTGCTGTAAGAATCAAGACAAGAACAGTAAGACCCCTGCTGTAAGAATCAAGACAAGAACAGTAAGACCCAAGTAGTAGGAACTAACACAGGAACAGTAAGACCGATGCAGTAGGAACTAATTGACTGGAACACTAAGACCCCAGGCTGTAGGAACTAAGACAGGAACACTAAGACCTAGGCTGTACGAACCAAGACAGGAACACTAAGACCTAGGCTGTACGAACCAAGACAGGAACACTAAGACCTAGGCTGTAGGAACCAAGACTGGAACAGTACGCTCGTAAGACCCAGGCTGTAGGAACCAAGACTGGAACACTAAGACCTAGGCTGTACGAACCAAGACAGGAACACTAAGACCTAGGCTGTAGGAACCAAGACTGGAACAGTACGCTCGTAAGACCCAGGCTGTAGGAACCAAGACTGGAACAGTAAGACCCAGGCTTTAGGAACCAAGACAGGAACACTAAGACCCAGGCTGTAGAAACCAAGACTGGAACACTAAGACCCCATGCTGTAGGAACCAAGACTGGAACACTAAGACCCCATGCTGTAGGAACCAAGACTGGAACACTAAGACCCAACAGTAATTCAGTGCATTGTGCTTACCAATAGCTGGGCTCTTCTCTGGCAAAGTTGCTGTGCGAAGAAAATAGAAAGATTAGAAAGAACAGCAGTCGAATATTGCTGCTTGATTTATACTGCGCTGGCCGTGTCTTCTCCTTCCCTTCCTCTCCCTACCCGCACGGGGTGGTTTTTAGCGGCAGCAACAGCTGATGCAGTCTACACTTGCCAATATGCAGGCACAGTTGCGCTACTGACTGCAGCTAACAGTCAGCTCCAAGCGAAAAATTTTTTCTTCCCAGCGCAGGCCAGTGGCTCTTCGACCTAAGCTGCGGATACAAAAAGAAGACAGGCCGAAACAGCTGTCGCGGTCGCAGAAAATTTCCTGTCCGTTTGCTGTGCAGTTTTGGTAGAACTTAATTCCCTATAGCTCTTGTAAGCTCAGGCAGGAGTAGGGAGGGGGAGCGCTAGAGGTCCAGAGACAGTCAGTTTCTTTTGCCAAAACCAAATGATTTTTAAATGAGTGAATTGCATAATTTACAGATATTCAGCAATAAAATGAAACCAAGTAGTTTCATCTCGGTCTCAAGTCTGTATGAATAAACGGAGCGGTGACTTCTGAGAAAACAACTTGATCTAGAGAATTTGCTCAAAGTTGTTGCTCTGGATTTCAATCAAAGACTCAGAGGCTGAGTAAAACCTCGGGTCAGTTTGAATCAGATGAGTGTCTTTATATTTCTACACGGCAGAACTCTTTCCGAAATAAGCTCCCGCTCAACGGAACTTTATCCGGATCGCCAGTCTTCCGACCTGACCAGAGACGCAGAATTCCCAGACTTGAGCAGCTGCTCCGTCTCAAATTTAAAGGCGGAACTTGCAAGTTCTTACAGACTTTATTCATACGGCCTGATATTTTTGAGTCATTTGAGCACCACACGTGAGATTTTAGCGCCAGTTCAGTGCTACAGGTGAGATTTTAGCGCCAGTTCAGTGCTACAGGTGAGATTTTAGCGCCAATTCAGTGCTACAGGTGAGATTTTAGCGCCAATTCAGTGCTACAGGTGAGATTTTAGCGCCAATTCAGCGCTACAGGTGAGATTTTAGCGCCAATTCAGCGCTACAGGTGAGATTTAGCGCCAATTCAGCGCTACAGGTGAGATTTTAGCGCCAATTCAGCGCTACAGGTGAGATTTAGCGCCAATTCAGCGCCACAGACAGTATTTTCACTTAATAAATTTCATGTTCCTATCAATCGTTTTGTTGACAATTGTAAAAATTAAGACTCAGAATCTCATGACCAGTAGTTATATTATGCTTAGTAAAATAGGATAGACTGCAGTTGTCTGAAACGGGGGTTTTGGAGGCTCTGCTTCTAGATCTCGACGCCCATGCACCGAGGTCGACTCCGTCTCGCGTGGCCATAAGAAATCCGTAGCGATAGCGGCAGAGACTATAAATACTTTGGCAGGGCCAGCTCACGTTTCGCGAGACATTTTTCTCTTACTAAATGAATCGATGCCGCCCGGCCTCTCATTGCCAGCGAGCCAAGCCAAGCCTCATATCTCTCGCGGTAATACAATCCCGACCGTATCTCCCGCTTGATGGCCCTTACTCTCAGCCAGGATCTCCGCCTCGCTCTCTCGCCCTCTGTCTTCTCCATCTCATTGGAGACTCGCCTCCGCTTAATCTCATTAATCCCTATAGGCGCTGTGGCGTATACTATTGCAATAGTTTTCTAAATCGGCCACCCGAGAAAGGCACAGAGGCTGGAGACCACTTCTGTAACAAAATTTGTTGGTTTATCAACAGATTGTCTAGCCGAATAGAACGATAACGAAAAGTAGTAACGGCCTGTTACTACTTTTGACCTTAGCTTGTTCAAACTCAAGCCTACACAGACCGTGTTCATGGAGTACTTTTGCACCATTGGCAAGCGATGCCTCCTCTGCAGACAGCCAATCAGCAGCATCGCTCCCTGATTTGAGACGGGGCTTTTCAATATGAGAGCCCGTCTTCTACTGACAGCTAGACCTGGCAAAATAAGATATTTCCAATAAAGCAGAGTACAAAAGAATTCCAGCGAGGAGCTGTAAGATGGGCTGCGCTCAGGCCAAGCAGGCGCACCACGGCGCCGTTGCTGCGTCGGAATCGGCCGCCGAGAGACGTCTGAACGATCAGATTAGCGACCGGCTGAGCCCTGACCAGATCGCCCTGGTCAGGAGCACCTGGGCCCGCGTCTGCGAGGACCTGGCCGGAACTGGCGCGCTCGTGTTTATCCGGTGGGTGCCAAAGTAAATATGGGAGAGTGGGAGTCCATGCGAACAGGGGCAGGGTGGCTAAAGCACTGTGTCACTTGACCACCTGGACGGGGAAACCGTTTTTGCTTTTTGACTACTATATTTAATATAAGTATATAAAATACTAGTAGTAGACTAATATTTAATTATTATTCATTGATTGAAACTTGAAACTTGATTGCACAGTGTGAATTTGATGCTCCATAACACCCCAGTAATTGAGGCGTTATTGTGAACTCAACTCTCCCGTTCTATGGACGTTCTATGGAAAAAATTATTTGAAGGCCTAATTCGCTAAAAAACGCGCTAATCTCACCTCCAGGCTTCTGATATATGAATATCGAGCTGGTGTGAGTTATATTGAAGATTTATGTAAACATTTTAAAGAATGGTAATTTGTTGCAATTTTCGCGCGTTCGACAGCCTCGGGTAAGAAATCGGCTGTCAAGTGCTTATAAATTTAGATATTCTAACTCGCATTTTAAAGCGAAATTTAGCTTTCAATTTTTTCATATAACGCGAGTGTTACATCCTGATACAGCGGAAACTTTTAACAAAACTCTTAGCGTGAAAGTTGTAAGAAAATTTAGAATCGGAAGCTTTTAAGATCGGTCGTGCTTCAAGTTCCTCTCTGCCAGTTACACAAAGGGGATAGCCAATCCGAATGTGGCTTCCCTTCTCAAGGCTAATAGATGGCTGAACGGGCGAGACTGGAGCAGATGAAAGAGAAATGCTGCTTAATCAACTGCACTGACTGCTGTGTCCGCTGGGTAGCAAAAAATAAAATTCTACTAAAAGTCAGGCTTCCCTGACGGGGTTATCAAAGGTTATGCGCTCGTAAGGCCAGGCAGGGCGGCTCGATGTCAAAGTTGAAGTCGCAAAAGCATGCAAAGCTAACATGTGCTCAATTAGAAATTGATTTAAAACTTTTCAGTCTCTCTAGACAACTGTTTTCTAATTAGACTATTTTATTTGAGCTCGTACAATATTCCTATTACACTCGTCAACCTCATCAGGCTATTCGAGACGGACAAGTCAATGAGGAGCCTGTTCCGCAAGCTTCTGGCTCGCTCAGATGAAAACAACGCCGCCGCGTCAGCAGACTACGAGCCAGATCCCGAGAAATTGAAAAAGCATGGCGAAGCTGTGATGCAGGCGCTGGGCGCCGCTGTCGACTGCCTAGAAGACGCCCTGGTGCTGAACTCGGTTCTGCTAGCGTTGGGACAGGCCCACTGCGCTTTTCACGTTCGTCCTGAGCACGTGATGGTAAGAGCTAGTTTCCCTTGAATGTACATTCACTGACTGAGAGGCCGTTGGCATTGACTCTCGTCACTTGAATGTACATTCGCTGACGGAGAGGCCGTTCGCATTGACTCTCGTCACTTGAATATACATTCGCTGACGGAGAGGCCGTTCGCATTGACTCTCGTCCCTTGAATGTACATTCACTGACGGAGAGGCCGTTCGCAGTGACTCTCGTCACTTGAATGTACATTCACTGACGGAGAGGCCGTTCGCAGTGACTCTCGTCACTTGAATGTACATTCACTGACGGAGAGGCCGTTCGCATTGACTCTCGTCCCTTGAATGTACATTCGCTGACGGAGAGGCCGTTCGCATTGACTCTCGTCCCTTGAATGTACATTCGCTGACGGAGAGGCCGTTCGCATTGACTCTCGTCACTTGAATGCACAGACCGCCAATCCGACAAACGCGCCAGTGTACGTACGTTAACATTTGGGGCCACTCACTTATATTAAACTGGCCTCGCACTGATAAAGGAACAACAGTGCACAACTGAAGTTTGTCCAGTAGATATACATTTGCTTTCGGAAAGGAGCATGCATACTCGTAGAATTTATTGCATACGAGAACTAAAGTAGGAATTAAATTGGATGTGCATTGCCTCATTTAGGACTTGAGTACCAAAATATTCACTTGAGTCAAATTGCAGGATTAATATTGTGTGGTGCAACATCCTATTAAAAACTCCCTAGCAATCCATTGTAGCCCAAGGGCGTGTCCAAAAATCAGTGCAGACATTTTGTTATTGCCTTTAATCTGCTCCAGTTCAAACGGGTTTGCTTTGCATTGAGATTTGAGGCTGAACGAACGGCCTTCTAAGACGGCATCCCATTGATCGGCTGTAACCTACTCGTAGTTTTTACTTGTAGGCGATATAAGCCACAAGTTTCATAAAGCATAGAGATGCATAAGACACGCAGTATTGATTGTTTATTGTATCATCGTGAATTGTTTCGAGTTACAAGTCTAGGCTTGCAGTTCCTGAGAGAGAAGTTTGATTTTTGTTATTGATTGATCTCATTGCAAGACTGCCTGACGCCTCGCAGATTTCTGGATGCATTAACGTCTCAGTTACATCCGTGAAGCTCAAAAAAAGAAACCTAATATGAAGATGCAACTTTTGAGTCTTAATTATTAGCTTAGCTCACTTGTTTTTCAGTAATGATCATAATTTCACCCTCATCAACTTTCATCTTCTTATGAGGATCAGAAAATTCTGCATCTGTGGGGGTCTAAATACAGAGCAATAATGTTAACAGCTTGCTGTCTTTTCCTTTGCATCCAAATGACGCTTAAAGACTTGATAATAATCCCAAGGCTAATCGGATTGATATGCCATATCAGCTCTCGGAGCTGAAGACATATTTGAAATTATATCAGATATCTGCATATATTTACCCCCCCCCATTTAGATGCAAATATCAAGTAGTGTTGGAGTGTTCGATGCGGATTTTCCAAACAATACGAACGTGCACTATCTGTATACTTGCCTTGCCTTCCCCCCAGTGTTAAAATCCACAGAGACTATCAGTTAGCACATGAAACAGGACAATTTAGGTTAGGTTAGGGTTTAGGTTAGTGTTAGAGCAAGGGCTATTCAAGTAGGAGGATGGGAACTATGTTTCTTGGGAAATTTTTATTAGACAGGTTTACGGGGAATGGAGTTTTTCATTTTTCAACAAAACACTTGTAAATGCTTTTGATAGGAGGCAGCACCCAATATTCTTCTTCTGGTATGATTTACCTTTCTAATAAGAAATACATGCAAATAAATAATAATGTGATTGTCTTTACACTCAGTAGTGAGCCTTCATTAAAGTAGAATAAAATACTTTAACTACATTAGGCTAGTATAGGCCATATTTATGAAATTGCCTATCTAGTCAACATTATCTCATTTGTCTGAATGCTTGAATAACTGTAGTTAAAAATCAATTTTGTCTCTACTGAAACGTTGTTAATACTAGTAGTAGACTAAATCATACGAGCATAGCATAGGCGTAAGAACGGGGGGACAGTGGGGCCATGGCCCCTCCACATTTTAACTGCAAAATGTAAACTTTTTGTTTATTTTTACTCCTATTTTTTATTTTTGCTGCTTTGCATGAATACATTTTGCTGCAGGGCCACAAAACATAGCGCTTGCAGCGCTCAAATGGGTGCCTGCGGCGCTAAAATGGGTGCCTGCGGCGCTAAAATGAGTGCCTGCAGCGCTGAAATGAGTGCCTGCAGCGCTAAAATGGGTGCCTGCAGCGCTAAAATGAGTGCCTGCGGCGCCAAAATGAGTGCCTGCAGCGCTAAAATGAGTGCCTGCAGCGCTGAAATGAGTGCCTGCAGCGCTAAAATGGGTGCCTGCAGCGCTAAAATGAGTGCCTGCGGCGCTAAAATGAGTGCCTGCAGCGCTAAAATGAGTGCCTGCAGCGCTGAAATGAGTGCCTGCGGCGCTAAAATGAGTGCCTGTGGCGCTAGCGCCTGCAGCGCTGAAATGAGTGCCTGCGGCGCTAAAATGGGTGCCTGTGGCGCTAAAATGGGTGCCTGCAGCGCAAAAATGAGGTCTTGTGGCGCTAAAATAAGGGCTGTGGCGCTAAAATGAGTGCCCACGGCGCTAAAAGAGTGCCTGCAACGCTAAAATGAGTGCTGACAACACCGATTCTAAAAATAATTGGTGCATGATAATGTGCATTTTCCATAAAAATAGAAAAATCTAACTCGACAGTGGGCGTGCACCCTATGCGCCCCAGCCCCCTAAATCCGCCACTGACCTGGCCCCCCACATTTTGAAACGCTCCTACGCCTATGAATCATAGTAAAAAAATCGAATCAAATAAAACATTTCAGCGCCTCTGGCCGGCCATAGACTATGCGATGGAGCGGAAGCTGGGCCCGTTGTACACCCGTGAGGTTCAGAAGGCCTGGCTGAGCGTCTACCGCTATATCGCCGAGAAGATGGTGCTCGGCATTCAGATGCGTCGGTCGGAGATGTCTATCGGAGTCGACGACTGAACAAAAATTTTCGGTGGCTTCAGATACAGTAGTAGATCCTAACTTTGTCATTAATTGGTACTGGCCTGAGCCTTTTTAGTTTTAGCCACAGCTACTAGAAGTGACTAGATATGTCACTCAAAATTAAAGTTGTGAAAAGTAGAGTGTTTACTCTTTTCAGAAGTTTGTCTGCGCAGTGTCACTTAAATTTAATCTGGCAGCTAAAATTTCTTTTTGTTCCTCGGGAGTTGCGGCCAGAAGAGCATATGGGCTTAAGAATGATCAGCAAGCATTTAACTTGATATGCACAAGTGAAACTCAGCCTAGTTAGCAGACCCAATCTGGCTCAGTCAATGAGAGAGCAGTAAAGAGAGAGGTCGAAGTTAGACGGACGAAACTCAACCTAGGGGACAGGCCCAATCTGGCTCAGCCAATGAGAGAGCAGTAAGGAGAGAGGTTGAAGTTAGACGGACGAAACTCAGCCTAGGGGGCAGACCCATTCTGGCTCAGCCAATGAGAGAGCAGTAAAGAGAGAGGTCGAAGTTAGACGGACGAAACCGCAATCTAGGGGACCAATCTGGCTCAGCTAATGAGAGAGCAGTAAGGAGAGAGGCCAAAGCCAGACACAAGCTAGCGGGCCCGGGCCTTTTCTCTCTTGTTCGCAATGCATGGATTTGGGTTTTTCAAGTTTTCCTGCAATCTTCAAGTCTTAAATTAATAAATATCTTTTAAATTTTCGAGTCTGAAGCAGTCTGGAGTCAGTACCGTATGACGAAAGCAGCATGCTTGTACGACTCTGCAATCAAGAGCGCTGGATTTGGCACGGTTAAAATTGGTAATTTTATGAAAGTCTTCAGAGTTTCCAAATACAAGTAATAATCTAAATTGATGCATTAATTAGAATTATCAACGGTTAGAATGCAAACAAACAGCATGCGTATTTCTCTTTGAGCTAAAGGTGAATTCATTTTCAAAGTGAAATTCACTCTCTCATTTCCTTTCTGCTTTCAGTGCACCGCCTAGAACCACAAAGACTTTCTATCCAGAAGCATTTCTTCGCATTTCTTAAAGTCGGACAAATACTTTCAATTTCTTGGATTCCTTTCGGAAATTAAATTTTGGCTTCCTCGCCTCTCTGTTCTCTATTGGAAAATGCTTCACTTCCCGCCTGTTTTTGTTATCACGTGACTTTGAGAGATACCTGGGAAAAATGTTTTCGATAATAAATGCAAATAATCAATTCTTGTCGAATCGATAGTATATACTACTGATAATTTCAGTAGCAAATTCAAATTTTACTGCCAGAGCACTAACTGAGGATAAAAAATGTCATAGCTATGGAAAGCTTATTTACGTTGAAGCACGCATTAGCAACTATAATTTTGAATTGTCCTCGAATTTCCGAAGAGATATATCTACGCTCGTAATATGTTTTTACTGACCGAGGGTGTCTCTGATAAAACTCTCTGGTAAACAAAAATTAGTAAATCCGTTGAGAGACCGGCCGCCTTTAAGATCGGCGACGAGCGACTTACCGACGCGTCGTCGACTGCCTGCTAGCTGACTCTAGCGGTGCGGCCTATGCTCGCATCCTATTCCAGAGGCGCGCCCTTGTCAGTTTTTTTTCTTAAAACTTTGACTGAGAGCCTTGTTTCTTACAATCTGGCCCACTAAATCACCATCGAGCTCAATGAGGCAAGCCAACGGAACGTCGAAAAGTTGACTCTTATGAGGCATGTTGTCTGAGCCATATTGCACTGAGATGGCCTTTTAGATAGAGCTAATTGTTGGATGCTTTTAATAGGCCAGGTGTTCCGTTCTAATCTAGGCGATTCGGAATTGCCACTGACGGATGTTCAGCATGCAGTTGGCATGCTCGCTTGAGTCTTTCGTCCCGGTTGGGGCGGTAACTAGATGATCTGGCTCCGAATCCTGTTTTCAGCTATCTCAATCCCGATCTTCTGGGTGTTCTGGTGAAGGAGACACGCGTTCTTAGCTTGTGACACCGGCAGCTTGGATCAACTTGATGTTGAGCCTTTTGAGCCACACAGAGTCGACCCGGTGAGAGGCAGAGCCGGCAGTGCAGTGAAGTATTGCCCACGCTTTAATATTTGATAGTGGCTGCTGCTCTCTTGAGCTCTGGTTGCGACAGGTTGATAATTTCTTCACTGACGTAGAGTCAGGGCGGGTCCAAGTTCCACCATTCTTATTAAGAGCCTTCTTTCCGGAGTTAGGAAAACTTCAATTCGGCTCAATTCATTACGCTGATATTCTTCTAAAGTGCACCATTTATTTGTTGCTTTTCCCAACAGATAAATCAATAAACAAATAAACAAAACAAACATGCTATTTTATAGGAAAAAAGGCAGCTGAGATGACTTTGATAAGTTTAGAAGCCCAAGCTTGCAGACGAAAACAGCTTGCTAATTGGTTCAGCCATAATGTACATTAGCCACTGAAATGTACAAGGCAGATTTAGGCTGGAACAACCGAGGAATGTAATAAAAATTGGGTGGCAGGGCAGGGGCACAGATACTAGAATAACTAGATAGGCCACTCGGCACATTTGCGTGCCAGCTACTTTCAGTTCAGTAGTAAGTTAAACAGAAACATTTTAATGTATTCTTAAAGCCAGAGCTTATTTATTGGCTCTTACCCCCCCCCCCAAGCTATTAAACCCTCAAACTCCTCATAGAACCTCTACCCCCGGCCCGCGACCTAATTTTATTACCTTCTTCGGTTGTTCCAGCCTAAATCTGCGTTGTACATTTCAGTGGCTTATGTATATTATGGCTGAACCAATTAGCAAGCTGTTTACGCCTGCAAGCTTGGGCTTCTAAACTTATCAAAGTCATTTCAGCTGCCTTATTCTTATAAAATAGCTTCTTTGCTACTGAACTGAAAGTAGAAAGCTGTTTTGTCAAGTATAAATGCCAGAGTGGACCATCTAGTTATTCTAGTATCTGTGGGCAGGGGTTAGAGGTTTTGTTTGGTTTGAGGGTTTAAGCTAGAGGGGGATAAGAGTCAATAAATGAGCTTTGTATTTAAAAATACATTAAAATGCTTTAGTTAAACTTACTACTGAACTGAAAGTAGCTTACACTCAAATGTGCTGAGTTATGCGCTACAGTTATTCTAGAATCTGTGGTTTCCAGTAGTGTTTTTGTTTCAAAATCAAACTGAATTCTTAGTCAAATAGTTGCTTGCTTTAGATTAACAGCAGTTTAACCTATGAATAAAACAAAAAACTTGTTAAATCTATTTAACGACCCGCAAGCTAGTTTTCATTTTATGCAGCCAGAACTTCGCTCTATCTTCTACTTAAGGTAGGCTAGAGAGGAAGTCGGTCTGGCAATACTCCCATTTAGTTAAGAAAGTGGGACTCATTCACGACTTAGTTAGAATATGCCCCATTAGTCTGGCTTGAAATGTTGGAAATTGAGAAAGTCAAAATGAAAAAAAGAATTACAAATAATAGGAAGTGCTGGGGTTGGCAGATGAAAATTTCTTTTCTAATACTCAAAGACAGGAAGGAGCTCGCAAAGCAGCGATAGAGGATCGCTCACAATGGAGCTGACAGGAGAGAGAGAATCTGCTTGCTGGGAGGCGCTATTTAACATCTCGTCAGAATGATTCTAAATGAGAGATTTTCACTATTCCTTTGTGCGCTGGATTTGGCACGGTTAAAATTTGTAACTTTGTGAAAGTCTTCGGAGCTTCCAACTCAAGCGTCGTCTGGCTGCAAGTCAATGCAGAGCAGCGGAGCCTTCTTGGATCTGTCTGGCGACGCCGTGCTGCGGTACACGCACCCGCCCACTGCAAGGCCTGGGCGCCGGCTCATCGCCAGCATGCTGCTGACTGACAGGTCTGTCTGTCTGTCTGTCTGTCTGTCTGTCTGTCTGTCTGTCTTAGTGTCTGTCTGTCTGTCTTAGTGTCTGTCTGTCTGTCTGTCTGTCTTAGTGTCTGTCTGTCTGTCTGTCTGTCTGTCTGTCTGTCTGTCTGTCTGTCTGTCTGTCTGTCTGTCTGTCTGTCTGTCTGTCTGTCTGTCTGTCTGTCTGTCTGTCTGTCTGTCTGTCTGTCTGTCTGTCTGTCTGTCTGTCTGTCTGTCTGTCTGTCTGTCTGTCTGTCTGTCTGTCTGTCTGTCTGTCTGTCTGTCTGTCTGTCTGTCTGTCTTAGTGTCTGTCTTAGTGTCTGTCTTAGTGTCTGTCTTAGTGTCTGTCTTAGTGTCTGTCTTAGTGTCTGTCTTAGTCTCTGTCTTAGTGTCTATCTTAGTGTCTGTCTGTCTGTCTACCTCTCTAATTTTTACATTCTTAAGAGCCGAATTCGACATACATTTTTATATAAAATGATATAGAAAAACTTCATGCAAGTTTCACTCCAAAAATCTGAACTACAGTGGCAGGATTTCTCAAAAAACTAGATGGGCAAAGTTGAAACACACGGCAGACCATAAAACAATGGTTTTCGGGCACTTGGGCTGTTAGCATATAAGCATAATTGCCTCTCCGCTGTATTCAAAGCTATTTTAAGCGC
This sequence comes from Macrostomum lignano, assembly GCA_002269645.1. Taxonomy (NCBI): domain Eukaryota; kingdom Metazoa; phylum Platyhelminthes; family Macrostomidae; genus Macrostomum; species Macrostomum lignano. Next base: position 48,592 of record NIVC01004047.1, on the reverse strand, counting down.
GTCTCTTCAATCCTAGCTTTTCAGGTTCTGAAATCTCTCTGTCCAAACCGAAAAGACTGTTGCTTTAGAGCCAATCCATCATTGCGAATCCCGCTATTGAGTCCCTTGCAACACTCTGCGAGCACACACAATTGTGACATGAGCAAAGCGATGAGGCAGAGTGCCATTAGTTTTGGCTACAGCTAGTTAAAGAGCCGTTCTCTTGTAAAGCCTCTGGGCCAGCCGCAGTCCCTCTCTACCTTTTCATTTCTGAACTGCACTCAACTCTCTAGCGCAATGTTATTTCATTTCAATTAGTTTAAAATCTATACGATAGTAGAAGTTGACTATCTGATACTCGTAGATCTAGACTTTTCTAATACTCAGGCCGGGACACAGGAGACTAGAAAGAACTGACAGCGTCAGCAGCAGCGGCAGCAGCAGCAGCAGCAGCAGCTCAGGTTCATCGTCTCGCCGGGTACGAGCTGAGGCATTGTGCCTAGCCAGGTTGAACTACCTGCAGTACCAGCTGCTGCAGCACCCGTCTCAGCAGCAGCGGCAGCAGCAGAGAGTCAGACAGCCGTTGGCTGCCAACTTGTCCATGGCCGCGGCGTCCTCGGTTGCAGCGCCGGCGCCGCTGAATCCGCCTCTGACGCCCAGCCGGCACCATCGGGCTCAGCTCGAGCGCGACTGGGACATTCAACGGAGACGGCGGCCGCCCAGCCCGCCGAGGCTGGCCAGTTTGAAGGGCCGCGGAATCGGCGGCGGCGATGGCGGCAGGTGAGGAGCTCGGATGCGTGTCCGTGTCTGTGTGTCCGTGCATGTGTGTCCGCCTGTGTGTCTGCCTGTGTGTCTGCCTGTGTGTTGAACCCGGTTATGTTTTTGTCTCTGCCTGTGTGTCTGTGTGCCTGTGTGTCTGCCTGTGTGTCTGCCTGTGTGCCTGCCTGTGTGTCTGCCTGTGTGTCTGCCTGTGTGTCTGCCTGTGTGACTGCCTGTGTGTCTGCTTGTGTGTCTGCTTGTGTGTCTGCTTGTGTGTCTGCTTGTGTGTCCGCTTGTGTGTCTGCCTGTGTGTCTGCCTGTGTGTCTGCTTGTGTGTCTGCCTGTGTGTCTGCCTGTGTGTCTGCTTGTGTGTCTGCTTGTGTGTCTTCCTGTGTGTTTAACCCGGGTATGTTTTTGTCTCTGCCTGTGTGTCTGTGTGCCTGTGTGTCTGCCTGTGTGTCTGCTTGTGTGTCTGCTTGTGTGTCTGCTTGTGTGCCTGCCTGTGTGTCTGCCTGTGTGCCTGCCTGTGTGTCTCCCTGTGTGTCTGCTTGTGTGTCTGCTTGTGTGTCTGCCTGTGTGTCTGCCTGTGTGTCTGCCTGTGTGCCTGCCTGTGTGTCTGCTTGTGTGTCTGCTTGTGTGTCTGCCTGTGTGTCTGCCTGTGTGTCTGCCTGTGTGTCTGCCTGTGTGACTGCCTGTGTGTCTGCTTGTGTGTCTGCTTGTGTGTCTGCTTGTGTGTCTGCTTGTGTGTCTGCTTGTGTGTCTGCTTGTGTGTCCGCTTGTGTGTCTGCTTGTGTGTCTGCCTGTGTGTCTGCCTGTGTGTCTGCCTGTGTGTCTGCCTGTGTGTCTGCTTGTGTGTCTGCTTGTGTGTCTTCCTGTGTGTTTAACCCGGGTATGTTTTTGTCTCTGCCTGTGTGTCTGTGTGCCTGTGTGTCTGCCTGTGTGTCTGCTTGTGTGTCTGCTTGTGTGTCTGCTTGTGTGCCTGCCTGTGTGTCTACCTGTGTGCCTGCCTGTGTGCCTGCCTGTGTGTCTGCTTGTGTGTCTGCTTGTGTGTCTGCCTGTGTGTCTGCCTGTGTGTCTGCCTGTGTGTCTGCCTGTGTGACTGCCTGTGTGTCTGCTTGTGTGTCTGCCTGTGTGTCTGCCTGTGTGTCTGCTTGTGTGTCTGCTTGTGTGTCTGCTTGTGTGTCTGCTTGTGTGTCTGCTTGTGTGTCTCCCTGTGTGTCTGCTTGTGTGTCTGCCTGTGTGTCTGCTTGTTTGTGCGTGCCTGTGTGTCCGTGCCTGTGTGTCTGCATGTGTGTCTGTCTGTGTGTCTGCCTGTGTGTCTGCCTGAGTTTGTGCCTGTCTTTTTACCTGTCTTTCAGCCAGTTTACTTTCTGTCCAAGTCCCCTAGGGCGCAGAGTTTTCAGCTTGAATGATTAAATGAAATTTTGTCAGGCAGCACCGGCTGCTGCAGCAGCCTGCGGCTCCAGCATCGCAGCCTCATCAGCCTCATCAGCCTCATCAGCCTCATCAGCGCCAGCAGAGATACCCGCCAACGTCAGTCGGCGGGCTTCATCATCAGCCTCCTCACAATAGGCCGCCGGTCCAGCTGCCGCTGCCAGCAGGAAATCGACGCCTCCTCCCAGCGCAGCCGCCACCGCCGCTGTTGCTTCAGCCAGCATCGCTCCAGCAGCAGCCGCAGCCTCCACGCCAGCAGCAGCAGCAGCAGCAGCAGCAGCAGTCCCAGAAGCCGACAGGCAACAGCGAGTCTCGTCGACGTGCGTTCGCTAAAAGTCGCAGCCGACTTCTTCAAGAGCAGCGCCAGCAGCAGCGCCAGCTGCTTCAACAGGATCTGGACTCGGCGAAGGCGGCAGCGGCTCCCGGCGGGCTGGAGTTCATGAGGATCACCGTGCCTCCGGTCCGGATGCCGGGTCCGCAGCAGCCGCCACCACTGTCGCCGGATTCTCCGCCTCCGCTACCGCCGCCTCCGCCTCCCCGCCAGACTCCATTTGAAGCGCTTCGTAGCGAATACGAGCGAACATTTTTTCAGCCGCGAAATCCAATGAACTCGCCGGAGCCCGAGGCTGATATTTGATTGCTTGAAACGAATATTTCTGTTAAATTATCTTAGAAAAACAGTAAAGTCATTGCGGAGAAAGATAAAAATACTTGTATTATAAAAGCTTACCCTTTAAATTACCTTCTGTTCGGCAATCTTGTGCCCTGCTACCGGTATCCAGGCTACGCTACAGAATGAAAGACAAACTTTGTAAGTTTATATCTGCCGAAAACCGCAATTGATTTCTGCCTGATTAATGCACTGGGCAACAGAAGCTCTCATAACCTATGAAAATAGGCACAAAGTTTTGCACACGGATATATGCAAACTATAGACTGCATTTTTACGCATTGGTAAGTTTTTGAACATCAACAGATCATCTATCAATACTTATTCCTCACTTGGGCCCGGCCATAGACTACAGAACGTATTTATTCCCCACTTGGTCACGGCCATAGACTACAGAACGTATTTATTCCTCACTTGGGCCCGGCCATAGACTACAGAACGTATTTATTCCTCACTTGGGCCCGGCCAAAGACTACAGAACTTATTTATTCCTTACTTAGGCCCGGCCAAAGACTACAGAACTTATTTATTCCTTACTTAGGCCCGGCCAAAGACTACAGAACTTATTTATTCCTTACTTAGGCCCGGCCAAAGACTACAGAACTTATTTATTCCTTACTTAGGCCCGGCCAAAGACTACAGAACTTATTTATTCCTTACTTGGGCCCGGCCATAGACTACAGAACGTATTTATTCCTCACTTGGGCCCGGCCATAGACTACAGAACGTATTTATTACTCACTTGGACCCGGCCATAGACTACAGAACTTATTTATTCCTTACTTAGGCCCGACCATAGACTACAGAACTTATTTACTCCTCACTTGGGCCCGGCCATAGACTACAGAAACGTATTTATTTGGCCTGGTGCAATAAACCTCCAAATAGTTGTGAATGGAGTAACTTTAATGTCGTATTAAACTCTGTTGCACACATTTGACTCAGGGACGCTTCAGCCTGACTGCATTCGACTGTTTACCTCATGGAATTCCACGCACTAAGAAAAGAAAACTAGCTGACTTACATGTAGCTAGCAGTCGCAGTCCGCCCACTAATTAAGGCCTATTTGAGGCCTACTGCATGAATGCGCCAAGGGAGTACTCGTACAATTAGTCTCAACTCTGCAGAATTTCAATAATATAATTATGCCAAGTAAAGCCTTCAATTTTCGTGTGTGGTCGAATCCGACTAGCAAATTACAAGGCTTTTTTACAATTACAAGTGTGCGAATAACACGTGTAACGAATTCAGCTACTGACTAACTTGCTGACCTTTTTGACTGAGTGTTTATTGGACTTCGCATCGAAAATTGACTAAGTGGCACAACGTTTAGAGCTTTGCAATGACTGTCACGTGCTGGATGCACTAAGGGCAGCCAGTTGCTTAGAGACCACCTACGACATGTCTCAGTTGTTTAAACTTTAAAAAGGCGGGGCAAATAAATTAAAAATGTGCTTGTAACATAAAAAGTCGCTTTGATTGACAGACAGACTGGCCAACAGACAGACAGACAGACAGACAGACAGACAGACAGACAGACAGACAGACAGACAGACAGACAGACAGACGAACAGGGAATTATGCTTTAGAAATAGATATCAGAATGTTTTAACAATGAAGAAATATACACTAATGCACTGGATTATTATTATTCGATCGTTTCAAAAACAATTGCTAAACTATAGAGACATCGAGAATAAAACATATTAAACACTTATGAATTGAACTCGAATTTTTAGTGTTGTGTCAATTCAGGAGTACAAATTCACAAGTGTTGCGGCGTGGGGCAACTCATAAAAATAAGGTTTAGACAGTGCGGGCTTCAATACACAAGTACGAGCATTGCGGTTGGGGTCACTGAGGTTGGTTAGCAACTCATGTGCTGTAGCAATTGACTAGAACTGTTTTTACCCACTACTGCCACTGTCATTGCCACTGTCATTTCCACTGTCACGGCCACTGTCACTGCCATTGTCACTGCCACTGTCACTGTTACTGTCACTGTCACTGCCACTGTCACTACCGCTGTCACTGCCACTGTCACTGCCACTGTCACTGCCACTGTCACTACCGCTGTCACTGCCACTGTCACTGCCACTGTCACTGCCACTGTCACTGCCACTGTCATTGCCACTGTCACTACCGCTGTCACTGCCACTGTCACTGCCACTGTCACAGCCACTGTCATTGCCACTGTCACTGCCACTGTCACTGCCACTGTCACTGCCACTGTCACTGCCACTGTCACTGCCACTGTCACTGCCACTGTCACTACCACTGTCACTACCACTGTCACTGCCACTGTCACTACCGCTGTCACAGCCACTGTCACTACCGCTGCCACTGCCACTATCAACTACCATCATCACTACCGCTGCCACTATCAACTACCATCATCACTACCGCTGCCACTATCAACTACCATCATCACTACCGCTGCCACTATCAACTACCATCATCACTACCGCTGTCACTGTCAACGCTGCAGCCACCACCACCGCAGTTCACACCGACATCTTGGCCTCCCGACTCTCAGTCGGATGAGCGCTCAGCAGCCTCCGCGCCAATGCGTGCGCCTCCGTCTGGGTGGTCGGAATCTCGGCAGACCGCTCCGGCGGCGGCCTCCGCCGACGCTGCCGACAAAACCGACGACACAGCTGGCGCCATTCGTGGCAGCAGTCGGCGAGGCTTAGCCGGAAGTTCCGGTTGCAGAGCATGTACACGCACAGGTTGAGGGTTGAGTTCAAGCAGGTGAGAAAGTTGGTAGCGTATCCGAGCACGTGCAGGCTGGTCGTTGCCGGGTCCACTACCTGCGCAATGATGTCGGGCATGTTGGGGTTTTAGTGGTTAGAGCATCGGACTCACAACTGAAAGGTCGCGGGTTCGATTCCCGATCCCAGTCGGAACCATTTGTGTCCTTGAGCAAGACACTTAACTCTGCATTGCTTCAGTTCACCCAGCTGTAAAATGGGTGCCAGCATTAGCTGGGGTAATTGAGGCTGTGTGTGGCGACCCCCCCCCCCAAGTCCTTGGACTGAACAGCCGTACGCAGCCTTCAGATGCGCCGCGCAAATAGCTGCGGCTGAGCTGTCGGTTGCACATCTCTCCATTAATAATAGTAATATTATTATTATAGAATGCAGGCATGTTTTAAGTGAAAAAATGCCTTAAAGACATCAAGGTATATATCGGGTTGTGCCAACACCCAAGGCACAGAGAGTGTACATGCCTGACGATTAGACAGTCAGAGCCGCGGTACACCCTGTGGGAGCGTGTGCATGAGTGCGGGCCTGTGTACAGTATTGGCGCGCCTGTGTGCTCGGGAGTCAGCGGAACGGGTGGAATTGACTCAGCGCTGGTTGGGAAGGCGTTGCGCCAGCTGCCCACAACAATGATCAGTTTTTCCCCAGCACCCTGACGCCATGCCCTCCGCCGATTCGAACCCCAACCTTTAGCAGAGTTGGCGCCTCGCACAGCAGGAAGCAGGCGCTCAGCGCCAGGACTGTCCGATTGCAGGACGCGGCTTCGCCGTTGCCGCCGGAGCCACCGCCGCCGGTGCTGACGCTGCTTCCGCCGCCGTTGCTGTTGAATCGTCTCAGACGTCCGCGGCGCTGTCGGCATAGTGCCACAGCCAGCAGGCAGCTGAAGGTCATCACCGTCACTGTGGGGCCGCCGCTCTGCACCAGGAACAGCAGGCAGCCGTGGTAGAGGATGCGGTAGCCAACATGGGCGTGGAGAAAGTCGTCGATGTGAGTCACCTGGGGATTTTCGATCAGGTGGGAGTGTTGGATGTCTACTTGTACAACCTACCCCAACTGCTGTACAGGTACAACCACACCTGCTGTACAGGTACAATCTACCCTACATGCTGTACAGGTGCAATCTACCCCACCTGCTGTACAGGTACAATCTACCTCACCTGCTGTACAGGTAAAATCTACCCCACCTGCTGTACAGGTACAATCTACCCCTTCTTCTGTACAGGTACAATCTACCCCACCTGCTGTACAGGTAAAATTTACCCCACCTGCTGTACAGGTAAAATCTACCCCACCTGCTGTAAAGGTACAATCTACCCCATCTATGAACATACCTGATTCCAGGCCGAGCACACGACCACGCGGAACTCAAACAGCCTGGGCAGATTAACGGCCAAACTGGTGAGCCAGAGCAGGGCAGAACGGGACAGCGGCTTGTTGCCTAGCAACCATCCGGTAGCCAGGCTGGCGCTGGAGGCCATGCGATAGCGATACACGGCGATGAGAGCCACGATCCAGTTGCGAGTCACGTGACACCAGGAAACCGTCAGGAAGCTGAACTGCAGCGCCGAAGCCAGCATCATCGCAGCGATTGAGCTGTCAGTTTTAAGCTGGTTCATCTCCACAAAGTAGGTCAGCAGCTGCTGGATTCCAAAGAAGCCCTTAAAAAATCGACCAAAATACTTGCTTGTCACTTCAGACGATACAAAATTTCGAGCTTGAGAAAAGTGACTCATCTTTGATTTCAAAGAGTTAAATATGCTCGAGAGGACTGACTAATACCTAAAGAGAAAGGGAAATACAGCACCGACTTTGTTCGCTCAACATTAATCACCAGCATTAAAGCATTAAATTTCACTACGGAGCCTTGATGATTCAGAGCGAAAATTCAGATTCTCCCTTTGAATCTCGGATGGAGAGTAGACAAACACGCGAACCCACTCAGTTGAAGATAAGCCAAATTTCGAACTGGCAAAGATAGGCAGGGGATAATCGCTGGAATTATCCAAACATATTCCGTTTACAGTTTCAGATTTCTTTCATTTCCGAATCAAGATTGCGAGGGCGAGAGTGCGCCTGAATATTTACAATATGAAAAATGGCTGGTGAATACCTGATGAGTACTGGTGAGTACTTTCTGTGTTTGTACAGCTGGTGTGATGAGAGCTATGGTGCATTTTTGCAGACTATGGTGTCTGTGAGGCTCGACAGGTCCTGATGTCAGCGATGCTCACCTGAAAGGCCACCTCGGTAACGGCGAGCAGCACCAGTAGGCGCTCGAAATCGGGCACGCAGCGACAGCAGGCGACGGCGCCGTTGCCGCTGCCAGCGCTTATGACGCTGCCGCCGCCGACAACGCGATGGCTGCTCACTCTGGGGAGCTGGCGCCACCAGCGTCGCCTACGCAGGAGGATGCAGACGCAGAGGGCACTGAGCGTGGCGTTGGACAGCGGTAGGCAGGCCATCAGCATCAGGTAGGCCGGCAGGAAGGGATACTTCAGCCGGTGTTCGTCGTTCTCAATCGTTGAATTCTCGCAGGCGTGACTGCTGTTCTCGAACACTGGCCACATGCTGGGTTGGACACAGGTAATCTTTCTATATTTCTATACCTTTCTTGACTCTGATTGGCGTTGCGAGCTATTTAGACTGGACATTGACTAGTCACGCGTGTGAGCTTGCATCCTATCTTACAGTAATTAGCTGGCTTTGGATAGAGCTAGAGCACGCATATTGTTGTAACCATTCTAACTTTGTTTAAAGCTTTGTCTACTTTGTCTACCCCTGCTTGAAATTAAATGGCTGGCTTCCATATGTACACTAGCTAGTATTCGCACTCTTTGCTTATCTTTCTACCCCTGCTTGAAGTTAAATGGCTGGCTTCCATATGTACACTAGCTAGTCTCCGCTCTATTTGCTTATCTTTCTACCCCTGCTTGAAATTAAATGGCTGGCTTCCATATGTACACTAGCTAGTCTCCGCTCTATTTGCTTATCTTTCTACCCCTGCTTGAAATTAAATGGTTGGCTTCCATATGTACACTAGCTAGTCTCCGCTCTATTTGCTTATCTTTCTACCCCTGCTTGAAATTAAATGGTTGGCTTCCATATGTACACTAGCTAGTCTCCGCTCTATTTGCTTATCTTTCTACCCCTGCTTGAAATTAATGGGCTTCTATACTGTATTTTAATTAGCTATTCGGATGAGTGACGATTCCTTTCATTCTCCTAGCTTAATCTTTGTTGCATATTGTACTTTTATGAGTAATGCGCATTGAATTTCTGAAGCCTCTTGATAGATACTCGTACGCGTACAAAGCCTTTGCATTGAAATGTTTAAACATCGAGACAGTATTTTCTAAATTATGAAGTTAAGTTTAAAATGTTTAATTGCAAAGCTATTGTTTTTATCGTACGAGTAAATATAATAATAAACCAGCTGAATCACTTACCTTTTCTAATAAAGTATTCACAGAAGATTGAAGATGGCAATTTTCAATAGATTCACTATTCAATAAATCAGGCTTTTAAGCACGTAGGTACTACAGAGTTGCAGTTGGAATTTATAACCCAGAGAGACTGTCGATCGAGTACCGATAGAGCAAAAAAGGAAGATAAAGTTTACCTGGGACCATCTGCCATTGGTTCAACTGCTTCTCTGCTTCTGCCCCCCCCCCCGGCTTTTGATCCCAAGCTTCTGCACCGATTGGCTTGCTCGATCAACAGCCCGATTCGCGCTGGCATGACACCAAACAGAAGCGCTCATGCATTGCTGCAAAACAATAATAGAATAGATGAATAAGTACACTGGAGGGTGACTCGCTGACATTTAAAAGCAGTTGTGCCAACTCACAAGTAAACCAGTTCAATACTTTTGTTCAAATAGAGGCTGTGATGCTCTTTGACACCTCTATATTTATCCTCTTCAAAACAGCTTCTCCTCATCAGCTTGTTATTCTGTCATGTGCCACAGTGTCTTGCGATATCTAACTTCAGCGTTATCATTCTTTACCGAAACTTCCTGTCTCTTTTTGAGACTTTTTATCAGTTTCTGTCACATTCTGTCACTTGCCTGTCGCTTCACTGCTTGTGTCTGCTTGTTTCTTTCTTCACTTACTGTAACTTTATGTCACTATCTTACGACTTAAGATAGGAACATGATGCTATGCTGCAAGAATGTATGTTCAATCCGCTCTATGGAAACTGTTGCCATATCTTTGTCGACAGTCTCACTTGGATGCATTAAGACTCAGATTTATTATAGAACAAAGCGCTCAGTTCTATAGTTGCTAAACCGGTTTTCCAATCAACAATAGCACTGGGAGTGTTTTGTTAATCATGCTCGTACTTCTGCAGCAATTATAGCCTTTTTTGCTTTTGCCCTGATTTCAGTCGAACAATGAGTAAGAGAAAAATTAGGGGCATTTTTATGCACCAATAATTTTTAAAGGCATGCTGACGAAGTGTCATTGTAAGAATCCTAGCATTTTGGTTGCATTTTGGTTGCAATTTGGTTGCAATTTGGTTGCATTTTGGTTGCAATTTGGTTGCAAATTGGTTGCAATTTGGTTGCATTTTGGTTGCATTTTGGTAGAATTTTGGTTGCATTTTAGTTGCATTTTGGTTGCATTTTGGTAGCATTTTAGTTGCATTTTGGTTGCATTTTGGTTGCATTTTGGTTGCATTTTGGTTGCATATTACGAGCGTAGTTGCACTTTAGTTGCATTTTGGTTGCATTTGGTTGCATTTTGGTTGCATTTAGGTTGCATTTAGGTTGCATTTAGGTTGCATTTTGGTTGCATTTTGGTTGCATTTTGGTTGCAATTTAGTAGAATTTTGATTGCATTTTGGTTGCATTTTGGTTGCATTTTGGTAGAATTTTGGTTGCATTTTAGTTGCATTTTGGTTGCATTTTGGTTGCATTTTAGTTGCATTTTGGTTGCATTTTGGTTGCAATTTGGTTGCATTTTGGTTGCATATTACGAGCGTAGTTGCACTTTAGTTGCATTTTGGTTGCATTTTGGTTGCATTTAGGTTGCATTTAGGTTGCATTTAGGTTGCATTTTGGTTGCATTTTGGTTGCATTTTGGTTGCAATTTAGTAGAATTTTGATTGCATTTTGGTTGCATTTTGGTTGCATTTTGGTTGCATTTTGGTTGCAATTTGGTTGCATTTTGGTTGCATTTTGGTTGCATTTTGGTGGCAATTTGGTTGCAATTTGGTTGCATTTTGGTTGCATTTTGGTTGCATTTTGGTTGCATTTTGGTTGCATTTTGGTTGCATTTTGGTTACATTTTAGTTGCATTTTGGTAGCATTTTGGTTGCATTTTGGTTGCATTTTGGTTGCATTTTGGTTGCATTTTGGTTGCATTTTGGTAGCATTTCGATTGCAATTTGGTTGCATTTTGGTTGCATTTTGGTTGCATTTTGGTTGAAATTTGGTTGCAATTTGGTTGCATTTTGGTAGCATTTCGATTGCATTTTGGTTGCATTTTGGTTGCAATTTGGTAGAATTTTGGTTGCAATTTGGTTGCATTTTGGTTGCATTTTGGTTGTATTTTGGTGGCAATTTGGTTGCAATTTGGTAGAATTTTGGTTGCAATTTGGTTGCATTTTGGTTGCATTTTGGTTGCATTTTGGTGGCAATTTGGTTGCATTTTAGTTGCATTTTGGTTGCATTTTGGTTGCATTTTGGTTGCATTTTAGTTGCATTTTGGTTGCATTTTGGTTGCAATTTGGTTGCAATTTGGTTGCATCTTGGTTGCATTTTGGTTGCAATTTGGTTGCATTTTGGTTGCAATTTGGTTGCAATTTGGTTGCATTTTGGTTGCAATTTGGTTGCATTTTGGTTGCAATTTGGTTGCAATTTGGTTGCAATTTGGTTGCAATTTGGTTGCATATTGGTTGCATTTTGGTTGCATTTTGGTTGCATTTTAGTTGCATTTGGTTGCATTTTGATTGCAGTTTGGTTGCATTTTGGTTGCATTTGGTTGCATTTTGATTGCAGTTTGGTTGCATTTTGGTTGCATCTTGGTTGCATTTTGGTTGCAATTTGGTTGCATTTTGGTTGCAATTTGGTTGCATTTTGGTTGCATTTTGGTTGCATATTGGTTGCATATTGGTTGCATTTTAGTTGCATCTTGGTTGCATTTTGGTTGCATTTTGGTTGCATTTTGGTTGCATCTTGGTTGCATCTTGGTCGCATTTTAGTTGCATTTTGATTGCATCTTGGTTGCATCTTGGTTGCATTTTGGTTGCATTTTGGTTGCAAACCTGCAGCTGAAGCTCAAATCAAAGACACGCACTGACTTCAGTTTGCCATTAAAAAGTCAGAAATTGTTGAAGTTAAGGAGAATTTTTCGATGGTACATATCTAGATATATTTTTTGAAAAGGCCTATTTGCCAGTAAAGATTTGGTGATCAAATATATTTGGATTGCATCGAGTGGGAGCAGCTGTTGCCTTGAATTATGTACCTAAAGCACTCCGTCAGTTGACCACCAGAGTAGCGACTCAAAGCAGGTCGCGTCGAGCCCTGTCAATCAAATTTGTCAGTCTACCACCAGACAGTGGTTCGAATCCGCTATTGCCGCCGTCTTCGACTCCGAACTGTTTGCGCAGCAGACTGGATCGAATGGCAGCCTTGTCCTCAGCGCTGAGCAGTCTCGGTCTGCCGGCCGCCAACTGCAGACGCTGCATCAGCTGCTGGCTCAGCTGGTGCGCCTCCAGCATGCACAGGTAAGAAGGTGGCTGAGGCTCGCGGGCTTCAACACTCTGAACACGGTCAGTAAGGTCTCGCAGCCAGCAGGCCACTGGCTGACTGCCGTTGTCGGATGCTGTCGCCATGGAAACCGACGCGGTTGTCGTAGTAGTGGAGGTGCTGTCCCTATCGTTGCTGCAGTCTGGTTGGCTGTCTTCTATCACGGAGGGCAGGACTGGATAGCGGCAGTTTGGGTTGGAGGAGCAGAATGAGAATGAGATGAGAGAATAGTGAAGTTAAATATGGGGTGAGAGTAGGGTGAGAATATACTTAGAGTAGGGTGAGAATAGACTTAGAGGAGGGTGAGAATATAGTTAGAGTAGGGTGAGAATAGACTTAGAGTAGGGTGAGAATAGACTTTGAGTAGGGTGAGAATATGGTTAGAATAGGGTGAGAATATGGTTAGAGTAGGGTGAGAATAGACTTAAAGCAGGGTGAGAATAAAATCTAGATATTAGAAAAACCTGCACTCTGCGTCATGAGAGTGGCAGTTTTCGGTGAAAAGGAGGCATTTAAAGCGCCTCCTCAGTGCTGCTCACACTCGACTGCGCTTCAGTTTTTGCACCTCGCTGACTTTCACACGGTGAGCTGAGCCACGTATTTGATTAACTTAACTAATTAACAGCTTCTTTTACAAAGGGCCAAAGAAAGCCAAAACATTTTCTGTTGACCAAATCGACTAGTCCGACAAGAACAGTCGGTCGGTGTACTGCTAATGGCTCCTTGTCAGGCAGGCAGATTCATGGAGAGATTCAGAGGTAGAGTTAGGGTTAGGTAGGGCTAGGATTAGGGTTAGGTAGGGCTAGGACTAGGGTTAGGTAGGGTTAGGACTAGGGTTAGGTAGGGTTAGGGCTAGGGTTAAGGTTGAATTAGTGCTACGGCTAGGGCTAATGCTAGGTAGGGCTAAGGCTGGTAAAAGTTAATGCTAGTGCTATGGCTAGGGCTAATGTTAGGTAGGGCTAAGGCTGGTAAAAGTTAGTGCTAGTGCTATGGCAAGGGCTAGGGCTATGGCGGCTAGAGCTAGGGCGATGGCTAGGTCTAGTGCCATGGCTTTAGCTGCAGGGTGGTCCGTAGACACAGCGGGGAGGCGACGGTCGCCCATTCCGCTAAGTGCTAAGGCTAGGGCTAGGGTCAGAGTGAAAGCCTCACCTTTGCTACATTCGCTACTTGTCTCGCTTTCAAACTGCTGAATGTACAACTCCAGCTGCTGTGAGGCCGAGAGGGTGGTCACGCGTTCTCGCAGAGATTCGCGGTCGAATCTGCGTTGGTTTTTTGTTATAATTATTGACTCTGTCGATGCTTTCTGAGGTTTTTCCACTTAGGAATAGTAAATGAAGCGACGAGTAGTGTGTGTGTGTGTGTGTGTGTGTGTGTGTGTGTGTGTGTGTGTGTGTGTGTGTGTGTGTTTGCGCACGGGGCATTTGTTGGGCCATACGCGTACAACGGGACCCGCACTGTTGGGCCAAAAAAAATGTTGGGACTGTCCCATCAAGTCCGTCCAACACTTCCAAAAAACTTACAATAGCAGCTCAAAAAAATACTCTATGGATTCAGCTCGACAGCCTCTTTTTGATGGTGCAACTCATTTTTAATAATTTTACTTTCTGAGTCCACAATTAAGCAAAAACTGGCGTCCCAATAAGGAAAAATGATACAAAATTCGACCAAATCACTATTGGGACACTGAAATGGCTAATCTGCTCCCGCATATTTTTATTGGTTTTTTCTCATATTTTTACTAATAGTAGATTTCAAGCGCATTCATTTGCTGCAGTCTTTGTTACAAGACGTAAATACATAGCATACATTAAAATACATACAAAGCAAAGCATAGCAAAACACTTTTAAGGGTATTTTATTGTCAAAGGATGGTTCTGGATGGAGATAAACCTAAAGAAATGACAAGGGCTTACATGTACTTCTGACTGTGATGGGCATCAGTACTCTACACGAACTAAATTGTTAGGACAGTGTTGCAGTGTTGAATACAACAGCCCACTCTTGTTAGGACTCATGCTATTGACTGCTGCGCGCATTCGATATTCTATAAATTGTTGGGACTGTGTGCTAGAGTGTCGTTTACAAAAGCCCACTCATATTAGGACTTACCCCGTACATGTTAGGACTAAGCCCTACCCCCCTGTGTACATGGCTCCAATTTACCAGAGTCCCCTTGCTAGTTAAGTGTACTTTTATTTTGGTCTATTATTGACGCCACCCGCAAACGTACGGTAAAACTAAATTGGCATGTACTCGCTATGCTGAAATCAATGGTCAACTCTGCCTCTGCCATGGCACCCGAGTCACCATGGTATGGAAAGAACAGCATGGAATGGCACAGCGAGAAACATGTAAGTGGTATTAAAAAACTTTGTCGGAAACAAGAAGCATTTATATTTAAATGCTATAAAATATACTGCTCCTGCTAAGCAGTACCTACCTTTACTTCAGGTATATCACCTTTGATCAACTGCCATGTGGCGCAATTGCCAAAGGATCCGTCGACTTTAACCAGTAAGCTGTAAAAGCTTTGAGTAAAACTTGACATTTCGTCTGAATCCATTGACACTCAATAGCCTACGTGTCCAACCACAAAAATTATAAGTTTTGTACTTTTAACTCTCAGATCGGGTCTTAGCAGATTCTATAGCTATGCATGCAAGGGCCCCTCAGAGGAGATGCTTAAACACTGCAGTGCATTTTTCCTAGCAATTATTGGGACACGAAGTGTTGGGCCACTGTGTGTGTGTGTCTAGTTTTTTCCGCATTTGTTAAGTCACCTAAAGAACTCAATTAATAAAGGGCTCCAGAACAAATTGATGGGCAAACGGATGACACACTGCACAGAGACTTGTTGGGACATATTAAAAACAGCTTATTTTAGAATGGGTACACTTTACTAAAGTAGAATGCTCCTACAGAAAGCTGCAAGCAAACTAGCATCTTCTGGAGCTGACATGCAGAGAAGAATGATTTTGTCGTCCTTGAAATCACTAAACAGATATGCGAAATCGATCTTTTGCTAATCCCACCACAGGTTCCAGTGAAAAGAAGAAACGAAACCCATTGACTAAATTGGCAGTCGACTCAATCGATGCCGACTGCAACGGACCTGTCAGCTTCGAACTCAGGAGAGCAGCTAATAGTCTACGAGAGTAATGCTAGATGCCAGAATGCTTCACAGCATCAAAGTATTTAAAGCAGAAGCTTCAATAAAAGGTTAGTTCATGCTGTGGCTGCATTCGTTTTCGTGTCTAGAAGCGTTATAACTTTTTGTACTTTTAACTCTCAGATCGGGTCTTAGCAGATTCTATAGCTATGCATGCAAGGGCCCCTCAGAGGAGATGCTTAAACACTGCAGTGCATTTTTCCTAGCAATTATTGGGACACGAAGTGTTGGGCCACTGTGTGTGTGTGTCTAGTTTTTTCCGCATTTGTTAAGTCACCTAAAGAACTCAATTAATAAAGGGCTCCAGAACAAATTGATGGGCAAACGGATGACACACTGCACAGAGACTTGTTGGGACATATTAAAACAGCTTATTTTAGAATGGTACACTTTACTAAAGTAGAATGCTCCTACAGAAAGCTGCAACAAACTAGCATCTTCTGGAGCTGACATGCAGAGAAGAATGATTTTGTCGTCCTTGAAATCACTAAACAGATATGCGAAATCGATCTTTTGCTAATCCCACCACAGGTTCCAGTGAAAAGAAGAAACGAAACCCATTGACTAAATTGGCAGTCGACTCAATCGATGCCGACTGCAACGGACCTGTCAGCTTCGAACTCAGGAGAGCAGCTAATAGTCTACGAGAGTAATGCTAGATGCCAGAATGCTTCACAGCATCAAAGTATTTAAAGCAGAAGCTTCAATAAAAGGTTAGTTCATGCTGTGGCTGCATTCGTTTTCGTGTCTAGAAGCGTTATAACTTTTTGTACTTTTAACTCTCAGATCGGGTCTTAGCAGATTCTATAGCTATGCATGCAAGGGCCCCTCAGAGGAGATGCTTAAACACTGCAGTGCATTTTTCCTAGCAATTATTGGGACACGAAGTGTTGGGCCACTGTGTGTGTGTGTCTAGTTTTTTCCGCATTTGTTAAGTCACCTAAAGAACTCAATTAATAAAGGGCTCCAGAACAAATTGATGGGCAAACGGATGACACACTGCACAGAGACTTGTTGGGACATATTAAAAACAGCTTATTTTAGAATGGGTACACTTTACTAAAGTAGAATGCTCCTACAGAAAGCTGCAAGCAAACTAGCATCTTCTGGAGCTGACATGCAGAGAAGAATGATTTTGTCGTCCTTGAAATCACTAAACAGATATGCGAAATCGATCTTTTGCTAATCCCACCACAGGTTCCAGTGAAAAGAAGAAACGAAACCCATTGACTAAATTGGCAGTCGACTCAATCGATGCCGACTGCAACGGACCTGTCAGCTTCGAACTCAGGAGAGCAGCTAATAGTCTACGAGAGTAATGCTAGATGCCAGAATGCTTCACAGCATCAAAGTATTTAAAGCAGAAGCTTCAATAAAAGGTTAGTTCATGCTGTGGCTGCATTCGTTTTCGTGTCTAGAAGCGTTATAACTTTTTGTACTTTTAACTCTCAGATCGGGTCTTAGCAGATTCTATAGCTATGCATGCAAGGGCCCCTCAGAGGAGATGCTTAAACACTGCAGTGCATTTTTCCTAGCAATTATTGGGACACGAAGTGTTGGGCCACTGTGTGTGTGTGTCTAGTTTTTTCCGCATTTGTTAAGTCACCTAAAGAACTCAATTAATAAAGGGCTCCAGAACAAATTGATGGGCAAACGGATGACACACTGCACAGAGACTTGTTGGGACATATTAAAAACAGCTTATTTTAGAATGGTACACTTTACTAAAGTAGAATGCTCCTACAGAAAGCTGCAAGCAAACTAGCATCTTCTGGAGCTGACATGCAGAGAAGAATGATTTTGTCGTCCTTGAAATCACTAAACAGATATGCGAAATCGATCTTTTGCTAATCCCACCACAGGTTCCAGTGAAAAGAAGAAACGAAACCCATTGACTAAATTGGCAGTCGACTCAATCGATGCCGACTGCAACGGACCTGTCAGCTTCGAACTCAGGAGAGCAGCTAATAGTCTACGAGAGTAATGCTAGATGCCAGAATGCTTCACAGCATCAAAGTATTTAAAGCAGAAGCTTCAATAAAAGGTTAGTTCATGCTGTGGCTGCATTCGTTTTCGTGTCTAGAAGCGTTATAACTTTTTGTACTTTTAACTCTCAGATCGGGTCTTAGCAGATTCTATAGCTATGCATGCAAGGGCCCCTCAGAGGAGATGCTTAAACACTGCAGTGCATTTTTCCTAGCAATTATTGGGACACGAAGTGTTGGGCCACTGTGTGTGTGTGTCTAGTTTTTTCCGCATTTGTTAAGTCACCTAAAGAACTCAATTAATAAAGGGCTCCAGAACAAATTGATGGGCAAACGGATGACACACTGCACAGAGACTTGTTGGGACATATTAAAAACAGCTTATTTTAGAATGGGTACACTTTACTAAAGTAGAATGCTCCTACAGAAAGCTGCAAGCAAACTAGCATCTTCTGGAGCTGACATGCAGAGAAGAATGATTTTGTCGTCCTTGAAATCACTAAACAGATATGCGAAATCGATCTTTTGCTAATCCCACCACAGGTTCCAGTGAAAAGAAGAAACGAAACCCATTGACTAAATTGGCAGTCGACTCAATCGATGCCGACTGCAACGGACCTGTCAGCTTCGAACTCAGGAGAGCAGCTAATAGTCTACGAGAGTAATGCTAGATGCCAGAATGCTTCACAGCATCAAAGTATTTAAAGCAGAAGCTTCAATAAAAGGTTAGTTCATGCTGTGGCTGCATTCGTTTTCGTGTCTAGAAGCGTTATAACTTTTTGTACTTTTAACTCTCAGATCGGGTCTTAGCAGATTCTATAGCTATGCATGCAAGGGCCCCTCAGAGGAGATGCTTAAACACTGCAGTGCATTTTTCCTAGCAATTATTGGGACACGAAGTGTTGGGCCACTGTGTGTGTGTGTCTAGTTTTTTCCGCATTTGTTAAGTCACCTAAAGAACTCAATTAATAAAGGGCTCCAGAACAAATTGATGGGCAAACGGATGACACACTGCACAGAGACTTGTTGGGACATATTAAAACAGCTTATTTTAGAATGGGTACACTTTACTAAAGTAGAATGCTCCTACAGAAAGCTGCAACAAACTAGCATCTTCTGGAGCTGACATGCAGAGAAGAATGATTTTGTCGTCCTTGAAATCACTAAACAGATATGCGAAATCGATCTTTTGCTAATCCCACCACAGGTTCCAGTGAAAAGAAGAAACGAAACCCATTGACTAAATTGGCAGTCGACTCAATCGATGCCGACTGCAACGGACCTGTCAGCTTCGAACTCAGGAGAGCAGCTAATAGTCTACGAGAGTAATGCTAGATGCCAGAATGCTTCACAGCATCAAAGTATTTAAAGCAGAAGCTTCAATAAAAGGTTAGTTCATGCTGTGGCTGCATTCGTTTTCGTGTCTAGAAGCGTTATAACTTTTTGTACTTTTAACTCTCAGATCGGGTCTTAGCAGATTCTATAGCTATGCATGCAAGGGCCCCTCAGAGGAGATGCTTAAACACTGCAGTGCATTTTTCCTAGCAATTATTGGGACACGAAGTGTTGGGCCACTGTGTGTGTGTGTCTAGTTTTTTCCGCATTTGTTAAGTCACCTAAAGAACTCAATTAATAAAGGGCTCCAGAACAAATTGATGGGCAAACGGATGACACACTGCACAGAGACTTGTTGGGACATATTAAAAACAGCTTATTTTAGAATGGGTACACTTTACTAAAGTAGAATGCTCCTACAGAAAGCTGCAAGCAAACTAGCATCTTCTGGAGCTGACATGCAGAGAAGAATGATTTTGTCGTCCTTGAAATCACTAAACAGATATGCGAAATCGATCTTTTGCTAATCCCACCACAGGTTCCAGTGAAAAGAAGAAACGAAACCCATTGACTAAATTGGCAGTCGACTCAATCGATGCCGACTGCAACGGACCTGTCAGCTTCGAACTCAGGAGAGCAGCTAATAGTCTACGAGAGTAATGCTAGATGCCAGAATGCTTCACAGCATTAAAGTATTTAAAGCAGAAGCTTCAATAAAAGGTTAGTTCATGCTGTGGCTGCATTCGTTTTCGTGTCTAGAAGCGTTATAACTTTTTGTACTTTTAACTCTCAGATCGGGTCTTAGCAGATTCTATAGCTATGCATGCAAGGGCCCCTCAGAGGAGATGCTTAAACACTGCAGTGCATTTTTCCTAGCAATTATTGGGACACGAAGTGTTGGGCCACTGTGTGTGTGTGTCTAGTTTTTTCCGCATTTGTTAAGTCACCTAAAGAACTCAATTAATAAAGGGCTCCAGAACAAATTGATGGGCAAACGGATGACACACTGCACAGAGACTTGTTGGGACATATTAAAACAGCTTATTTTAGAATGAGTACACTTTACTAAAGTAGAATGCTCCTACAGAAAGCTGCAAACAAACTAGCATCTTCTGGAGCTGACATGCAGAGAAGAATGATTTTGTCGTCCTTGAAATCACTAAACAGATATGCGAAATCGATCTTTTGCTAATCCCACCACAGGTTCCAGTGAAAAGAAGAAACGAAACCCATTGACTAAATTGGCAGTCGACTCAATCGATGCCGACTGCAACGGACCTGTCAGCTTCGAACTCAGGAGAGCAGCTAATTTATAATCTGCAAGCGTAATGCTGGATGCCAGAGTGCTCTAAATAACGAGACTCCTGTTTTCTCGCTCGACCGGAATTTTTTGTTTAATCTGCTTAACTAATCTTTGCGTTTCAGTTTTTCAGTTTCACTGTCAATTTTAGGTTTTTTCCTAAGCGCAAGTGTAATTGAATTTTTTATTCATATTAGTCAGGCATATTGCGTACAGCATTATAGCGTATTAGTAAAGGTAAAGGTAAATAGACTGCTTGTAACTAGTTTTTCCTTCATGTGGATTGGCTTCAACGAAGACTTGTATTTCAAGTAATGCTGAATTCGCTCGACTGAGGACAATATAGTTACACGATGATATGCTATTCCTTCACTTTCAATAGATCATACTATTAGTATGGGACGTGCTTTTTTATTTCAATGTATGCTTTTTTTCATCATTTAAATGCTAAAAATACTTAATAGGTCATTGCACTGTGTGTATGTGTGTGTTTTCGTGTGTCAAAAAAAAATTGCAAAATAAGTGCCCACCATTGTATACCGTACCAACAAGTGCCCGGTGCGTGATTGTGTGTGTGTGTGTGTGTGTGTGTGTGTGTGTGTGTGTGTGTGTGTGTGTGTGTGTGTGTGTGTGTGTGTGGATAGCGATATAAAAATGAACTCAAAAAATCACCTGCGCACTTGCCAAAACATTGACCCCCCTTATGGATTGGGGGGTCACGAAGACGCGAAAATATTAGTTTAAATAACTCGCACAATTTAGGGAATGAATCGCAACAAGCAAGAGGGACCGGGAACTCTGCGTGCTAATCTGTCCGGGTCGATTTCGAGAGCAATTTTGTAATTGGGCGGAAAATTTAATTAAATTATCGTTAATTGAATGCGCCTTTCAGCGATAAGCAGCGTCACATGATCAATTTTTTCTTAAAGAAGTTCTTTAAAAAATTAGATGTTGTTGACAAAAGTTGAAGTTTAGATAAGGCACCCCCACTTGCTAGCTTGTTGGACTTTTACTGGTTAAACCTAGGACCCCCCATAGAGGTATAGGCAGACAGGCAGACAGACAGACAGACAGACAGACAGACAGACAGCCAGACAGACAGACAGACAGACAGACAGACAGACAGACAGACAGACAGACAGACAGACAGACAGACAGACAGACAGACAGACAGACAGACAGACAGACAGACAGACAGACAGACAGACAGAAAGACAGACAGACAGACAGACAGCCAGACAGACAGACAGACAGACAGACAGACAGACAGACAGACAGACAGACAGACAGACAGACAGACAGACAGACCAGACAGACAGACAGACAGACAGACAGCCAGACAGCCAGACAGCCAGACAGACAGGCAGACAGACAGACAGACAGACAGACAGACACAGACAGACAGACAGACAGACAGACAGACAGACAGACAGACAGACAGACAGACAGCCAGACACATAGACAGACAGACAGACAGACAGACAGACAGACAGACAGACAGACAGACAGACAGACACATAGACAGACAGACAGACAGACAGACAGACAGACAGACAGACAGACAGCCAGACAGCCAGACAGCCAGACAGACAGACAGCCAGACAGACAGACAGACAGACAGACAGACAGACAGACAGACAGACAGACAGACAGACAGCCAGACAGACAGACAGACAGCCAGACAGACAGGCAGACAGACAGACAGACAGACAGACAGACAGACACAGCCAGACAGCCAGACAGCCAGACAGACAGACAGCCAGACAGACAGACAGACAGACAGACAGACAGACAGACAGACAGACAGACAGACAGACAGACAGACAGACAGACAGACAGACAGACAGACAGACAGACAGACAGACAGACAGCCAGACAGCCAGACAGCCAGACAGACAGGCAGACAGACAGACAGACAGACAGACACAGACAGACAAAGCAAAGCTGATTAGCTGAAAACTTACCGATCTGGGAGGCTCTGTGTCTCGTCGCTGAGCATATCGTCCTAACACGGGCTTGGGTCTTCTTTAGCGACTCTGAGCTTATGCCACCAGTCTCCACATTAAGGGACAGATCTTGACAATTTATAGAAATTACTCATCAAAAACTCATGCGTCTAAATCTAAAATAAAATTATATCTACTCAAATCTACTCAAATTTTATTACCACAGTCTAATCCTAGTTAATCCTTGGTTAATCCCACTTTGACACTGTGACAACATAAGAATCTGACAATCTGATGTTGACACAAGCGCCAGTGCAGAGAAGCCTCATCATCTTTGCTTGTGTTTACATTCAATGCGGCCATTTCTACCCACTCCTGTCTGTTCAAGTTTTCTAGTAATTGAGAGACCTCTGCTGAGTCGCAATGCAAATGAAAACTTCTGACTTGAAAGGTCTACAGCAGAGTGGTGAGAAATCTTGGTGGGAGTCCTTCAGTGTGCTTCCCTCCGCTCCTTCAGTGTGCTTCCCTCCGCTCCTTCAGTGTACTTTCCTCGGGTCCTTCAGTGTGCTTTCCTCCGCTCCTTCAGTGTACTTTCCTCGGCTCCTTCAGTGTGCTTTCCTCGGCTCCATCAGTGTGCTTCCCTCAGGTCCTTCAGTGTACTTCCCTCGGCTCCATCAGTGTGCTTCCCTCGGGTCCTTCAGTGTGCTTCCCTCCGCTCCTTCAGTGTGCTTTCCTCAGGTCCTTCAGTGTGCTTTCCTCGGCTCCATCAGTGTGCTTCCCTCGGGTCCTTCAGTGTGCTTCCCTCAGCTCCATCAGTGTGCTTCCCTCGGCTCCATCAGTGTGCTTCCCTCGGGTCCTTCAGTGTGCTTCCCTCGGGTCCTTCAGTGTGCTTCCCTCAGCTCCATCAGTGTGCTTCCCTCAGGTCCTTCAGTGTGCTTCCCTAGGCTCCATCAGTGTGCTTCCCTCGGCTATTTCAGTGTGCTTCCCTCAGGTCCTTCAGTGTGCTTCCCTCAGGTCCTTCAGTGTGCTTCCCTCAGGTCCTTCAGTGTGCTTTCCTCGGCTCCATCAGTGTGCTACCCTCGGCTCCATCAGTGTGCTACCCACTGATATGTCTTTTGCAGCGTTTAGCTCTGCCCTTATTTCAAATTACTAACTGTATGCTTCTAATCTGGCCTCATAAAGCTGAGCTGATTTACCGAAAACAAGAAAAAGCCCAGGAAAATCTGCTGTTACTGAAGCTGTACGTTATTTCGTGATCGATATATTTGCTTCTACTTTGCCCCGGCCTCTTATCTAATAGACGATCTCTAATCCCGAGACCCTTTGACAAACACCCGATGCTGATAAGGGTGTTCCAACGTCACGTGGGAAAGATGAGAATGAGAGGGAGGATCAACCAGGAAATTTTCCGGCCAGGTTGAGCTCTTGCTTTCGGGAATTTCCTATACGAACCAAATGGAAGTGTCCCAAGGGAAGAAGAGCGCATTTGTACTCTTATCTTAATGTCGACCTCTGTTTGAGGCGATTGCCACTTTTACTAATTTTCAGACTGCATTGGGTAGAAGTCGGTTTGGCTAACGTATTTGAGCTGCTGATTCTGAGGGTGGATTATTTTCTTGTAATTTTCTCAGTGTTTTTCGCAGTTTTAGGGTAGTTTTGGCCTTATTGTGGAGCAGTTTGCGTTGCAGCTTTAACGTTATTTTGTTCTTATCATTACGGTACGCTCCTAGCTTTGATGGCAGTTCAGAGGTAGTTTCAGAGTTTCGAATGTAGATTTGGAGTATCTTACTTTTGTTCAAACGTAATTTTAAAGTAGTTTTGTTTGTAATTTACTGGCAAGCTTCAGTCTAAGCCTTAGAGTGGTTTTGTTTACAATTTTGGGCCGTTTTGTTAGTTTTGGTAGTAGTTTATAGGTAGCTCTTAGTTTCAGTTTTACATTTAGGGTAGCGTTGGTTGGTTTTGCAGTAGTTTTAGAGTAGTTTTTTCAAAGTAGTTTAAAGTACTCGTAGTTTTGAAGTAGCTTTTAAGCAGTTTTAGGTTATTTTGAAGATTGAAGATTCTGCAGTATCGGATTTGCTGCAGATCAAACGACAAGGGCTTTATATTATCTGCTTAAAGTCTCTTCACACAGCTGAAGACTGAAAATAAGAAAATAAGGTCATAGACTATCGCTGCAGGGAAGGGAGCAAATTTTTTATACACGGTCAGTAGGCCTGGCCATAGACTATTGCTGCGGTGTAGGGAGCATATTGTTTATACATGGTCCGCAGGGCTGGCCATAGACTGAGGCTCTTCATATTGCTTGTTCTGGTTCTAGAACCAGAACCAATTTGTAAAGTATAACTTTTTGTCTCCTAAACTAGAGGGATATTAGTGCTTTAAAATTGTGATTATTGAATGGCCAAAGCCAAGAAGAAAGTGAAAAATTGTGCAAAGTGAGGCTGTTAAGGCAGTCAAACATTCAACAAAGTTAAATAGTTATACTGCTTTTTTTCTTGGAAATCCGAACTGATTCTGGTTCTGGAATCGATTGCCGTGAAGAGGCTTACTATCGCTGCGGGGAAGGGAGCATATTGTTTATACATGGTCAGTAGGGCTGGCCATAGACTATCACTGCGGGTAAGGGAGCAAATTTTTTATACACGGTCAGTAGGCCTGGCCATAGACTATTGCTGCGGGGAAGGGAGCATTTTGTCTATGCGAAGAATTACCTGTACATTATACAATACTGTACATTTCGTACAGTACAGAGCCAATGTAGATTGGCCAGCTATAGAACAAATTCCATAGATAGGTGTACACCAAAGTGTGATAATCGGCTTCACAGTTTTACATATAGAAGTAAGCAAACATGCATTTCCTCTGGTGGATATTATGTGGTCAGTGTTGCTGGCAGGAAAGGCTTAGTAGAACTATGACTTGTCTCAGTCATTGACTGTAGAAATATAGGAATATTAACAACGGCTAAAGCTAAGCCAGGGCCAGCTTTGCTAACCATAGGGCAGCTTGGAGTTTTAAAAAACTTTTATAGATAACCGAAACGGTTGTAATGCAAGGTATATATTTTAAATGTACAAAATAAACTCTCGATAGCTAAATAGGACCGTAGATATTTTCACAAAACTCGGCGCTAAATAAATTCTTGGATTTTGAAACGATGCAACTGATGCACAGGTGCTATTGAAAGTAGCCTCGCGAGTTGCGAAATTCAAGCCGATTCGAGTTCAAGACTTGATCCCCTCACTGTCCGCCTCGTCATCTCGGTCCTCGTCAAGGTGGAAGCTGACGCCGCGGCTGAGGCCACCTTTCAGGCAGCGTCTCTGGGCCAAAGTCGCCGCCACGGTCGGGTCCTCGGCGGCTGTCGCAGCGGCGGCAGCGGCAGCCTCAGCGGCGGCGGCGGTGGGCGTTCCAAGCGACGACCTTCGAAGCCTCCTTCTGGATGATTCCCGCTTTGGTGGCAGGCGGTCGCACGACAGCTTGAGAATGCCGGTCTCGGGCTTCTTCAGCTCCGCTTGCTGAGGCTGCTGCTGCTGCTGCTCAGATCCCTCCTCCAACAGCAGCGACTCCTCGGCCGCCTCCCCGTCGTCGCTGAAGCCTTCATCTACGAGATAGTGCTGCCACAGGCGCTGGATGATCTCGGCGCAGACAACATCGCCGGCGTTTAATGCGACCATCTTGAGCACGAAGGCGCCGTCCCGTCGCAGGAACTGATGCGTGAAGTTGCGCAGAAATCTCTTGCGGTTGCGCAGCTCGACCGAATAATTATCGGCGAGCCGGAGGTATTTCTTCACGAATCGGCAGGTTAAGCTGGCGTTAACAAGTCGGTAGAGCCAGACGATGGTGCTCAGCAGAGTTGAAGCGGCTACAAAGATGAACCAGAACCACAGAAAGATGTAGATTTTCTCGTTGATGATGTTCACCGGCAGGGTGCACTGGCAGAATTGCCAGTTGCCTGCCGCGCCAGAGCGCATAAAAACGGCGCAGCAGCCGACGCGGGGGAAAGCCATGCTGTTGTGCCAATCGTGGCCGCGCACAATGTCGCTCAGGAGGCTGATGCCCAGCAGATGATAGTGCGAGCCGTGCAACTGCAGGAAGTACTGCATCAGCACCAGTTGAGCAACGGCGTTGCTAGCGTAGGTCAGCTTAACAACCAGGTAGGTGAAGATTAGCCAGCTACCCGATATGCGGGACGGTAGCGCTACGGACAGGAAGCTGAAATCGGTGAAATAAGCGGGTTGGGGGAGTCTTTGCTAAACGTTGCATCTCGTTCTTGGTGAGACTGGAGTAGTGTCATAAAAATAAATATTCGCAGGAGGGCTGCGGCACCACGGCGACATCATCCCAAGGCCGCTTTCAGCGTCATACACACGCTCACACAAGGTTAAGCGACCCTGTCTTTTCAATAGTCAGGCATGCACACTGTCTGTGCCTTGGGGCTGGTCCTTTCGGCTGTGAATCGTCACTATCGCTGACACTGTCCCTGTCCCTGTTGCTGCACTAATACTTGTCATTTCGTCCCCAACACTCTAAACGTATCCGTTCGTACCGCTCCCACAGTCGGCCTCACCTGGAGCACTTATTCTTAGTCGTCGCAACCAACGGCCGCTCCTCGTGACACTTGTGCGTCCTGTCAAGCATCACTTCGATCATTCTGACCGCATAGGTGATCAGCTTGTCGTGCGCTTCCTCTTCTTCTCTCCCGGCATCGCTGGCCACTTTGATGATGTGGCCGACGTCTGTGCCGGCCCTGTCGTAGCTGATGCTGTTCCACAGCAGCCGAGGCAGGTAGAACATCAGCGCCTGCAGGGCCAGCAGGAACGGCACCCACTGGTAGTAGACAATCTTCTTGTCCGCGTAGGCACTCATGCCGCCGTCTCTGGCCGTGATGTCGATGCTGAAATTATTTGGATGCACCGCGTAGGTGCCCTCGGTCCAGCAGAAATAAGTCGAGTATTCGATCTGGCCGCCGATGTCCTGGAAATTTGTGCCAGCACAGAGAATTTTGCACTAGGTTAGTCATTTTTTGAGTAGCTTCTGGTATAGCAGGCTGGGTAAGGGAGGCGATGCGGCTCGGCGATAAACGCATCTGATTCCTTTTGCTCCACGGCCACATTGGAGCTTGTGCACAAAAATTAATCGGGGGTTGTCGTTGTCGTGCGAGGGCCGACCCCCAAAGCACAGATAGAGTGTACAGTATTGGCGGGCTTGTGTGTGTTCAGCAGTAAACGGAATGTGCCGAGAATTTGTGACTCTAAATTTGTGGTTTATGGAAGACGTTAAAATTGTACTTGTAAAATGGAGTCTGATTTTATTGTATTGGGATAGTGGCGGTGGTAAATTCACAGGGTAATTCCTGAGGTAGCTGAAGAGTTGATTTAACTGTCACCTTTCCATCCATAAACTCGCCGAAGGTGTTGTGCTGGAAGCAGGCCACAGGCCACATGATGTAGCACATGACAGTTGTGAGGCCGCAACACGCAGTCAGCAGGGTGACGGTAATCTGGAAGCTCAGTCTGTCGGCAAAGTCTTCAACACCAACGTAGCTGACAATGTTGATGCTGTAGAGCTGCTGGAATATCTCAGCCATGCTTTCGGTTTGCCACTATGGACAGACTCAACTGTTTTGAAAGCAAGCACAAGCAGAGCAGAAGATGCTTGATGCGAACTAGCTCGGCTTCTCCTGGCTTATTCTAGTTTTTTTTGCTCTCTCATATTTCTCTTGTGTTTGCAGTTGCTCGGAACAATAGAGTGAGGCGAGGGGTAAGGGATTGAATACACTCGCAGAGCTGGAATTGTTGAGCAAACTCTGCCTCGACCTTGTAAATTCTTGAGCAGCTTAAGCAGAGTTTCTTTAGCTCGTATTCTCCGTCACGCATCCAGTTTCCATATGTGGAAATCTGTATAAACTTTCTAGAATCTTCTCTCCAGCAGAGATGTAGTGTGAAAGAATAAATCGTTATTTTATTTATAGCCTACTAAGAGTAGAAAGTTTGGCGCATTATTTCTCTTAGTTATTTAGAAAATTAAACAATAGAAAGGCCTAGAAACTAAAAACTAAAGTAAACTAAAATAAAGTAAGAGCTAACTCATATTTCTAGCTCATACTCTTGTAGTTCTTCTGACAGACTGTGTTTTAGCCTGTTAGACGAAAAAACCAAGTAAAGTTAAAACTATTGAAGTTGTAAGTAGCTCGTGCACTCTTTAAAGTCGATATGCAACCCTGATTCCATGTATTGACCGCTACATGCAGAGCTTTCTCGTAAATATGGAGTGTCTACTTCGTATTTCTTTATAAATCACAATAAATTTCGAACAGGTTTCGCAAAAAAAATTACACACAAAGATATGTGACATAATTGTTGGGTATTAAGGCAGACATAAAATGCACAATATACAAACAGGCACAGCACTTTAAAGAAGAAAGTCAATTTGAGAACAAGATTAGAGTTCATTACCAGGAATAAATCAATCTTTTCCATTATAAAGTAGATAACTAAATAATAAAAAACACATTCATGAATACGGAATAGCCTTGTTGGTACCATATGTGAAGTCAATTTAATCTTCCATGGCTTTCTTAGAAAATGTACCCGGTTACGAAACGAGAAAAAAAGTTGTAAAAAATATTCAAGAATAATTTGCATGGACACAGAAGACTAAGCGCTGCTCAGACGGAAAATCACATGCATTTACCAGGTTAGATAAAAGACAACATAGAATAAGAAATAAATTAAATTTTAAGGCATCGAACACACTGTAATATATCATATTTGATCAGTAAAATGATTAGCAGCAAATAAAAAACAATTAATAACAGAAAAATGTTATTAAAAGTCGCTGAAAATATAGTTGGATAGGCACAAATTGATATTTAAGGCAAATTGTTTGATTTTGATCTTTCTAAGATACATCTGATACATATTCGATTTTTCATATTAAATTCTGAATCAATCAAAGTAATTGGTGGCAGCCAAATTGAGGTTTTACTTGACACCAGCTTCATGGCTATGACCGGTCACTGAAATTCAAAGGTGGTACATAATTATCATCTTTAGATTTTCATGCTGATACGAAGCGTGCCGAAATTCTCATTCTCATTGTTTTGTTTTATTGCATGACAGCAGCAGAAATTACTTTTTAATGCTTATTAGTTATAATATTTTTCAGGATTTAGCCACTCAGAATGTTCTAAGTCCTGAATGGGTTTCAAACCAAATATATTATAGATGTTTAAATTTGTTTAACGAAATCTGTTGGCGAACATTTGAATTTATTTAAATTTACAGTAACCTGGTTTCTTTTATTACAATGGCATTTATCCTGGGAATCATACGATTCATGTATAAGTAGAAAAAATGTGCGTGCATACTAATTTTCTGTTACAGATAATAAGTAGTAACAAAGCAAAATACATGTAATTTCTGCGAAGTAAATTGATGGAAACTGGCTAATCTTCAGCTTCAAATCGAGCTTATTAATTATCTATCTTATCATAATTTATTGCTTTGCTATACTAAATTCTGAGACTCTCAGAGCTCTCACCTTCCCAGTTTTGTGTTCAATCGGTCCAACGATTTCATTAGTCGTTGCTCTTCTAGCGACAGTTGCGAAGGCTGCTCTGTAATTGGGAGTAGGGAATTGATGGATTTTGGTGATTCATGAGTTTAGGACTCTTGTTTCATGCTTTTTTTGAAACCCTGGGATATATAATTTTAGTTAGAACTACTCAAAGGACGAGACAAAAAGCGCCAAGGCGATTAAATGACGATCCATTTGTCAAAATGAAGATTTCTGCAATAAAGATGAGAGTTGCCACTCGAAAATTGACGCTTTCTGGCTCCAAATGATGAACTTGGAGCCAGAAAAGGCTTGGCGGCGGTTAGGGTAGCAATATAGCGTCGCTTCGGCAAAGGACTGCGAGGGCTAGGGCGAGTGTTAGGGCAAGGGTTAGGGCGAGGGTTAGGGCGAGGGCTAAGGTGAGGGTTAGGGCGAGGGTTACAGCTTTATGGTTTGGGCAGACTGCCACCCTAAGCCACTTACGCTGTCTAGACGCTGCCTGAGCGGGCGCCGCCTCAGCTTGCGGCATCGGCGGCGT
Source organism: Macrostomum lignano (assembly GCA_002269645.1). Taxonomy (NCBI): domain Eukaryota; kingdom Metazoa; phylum Platyhelminthes; family Macrostomidae; genus Macrostomum; species Macrostomum lignano. The sequence continues at coordinate 18,404 of NIVC01004047.1, read as the reverse complement.
CATCAGGTTGAGCGACAGCGGCGAGTTCTGCTGCCGATGCCGAAGCATAACGCCGCGGCGGACAGACGAGGCCGGGCGAGCAGCCGCCGGAGCTGCTTGGACCGGAGGCTGCTGGCTGCTGGCGCTGCCGCGCGGGCTGCTGCTTGCCGAGCCATCGACTGAGCTCAGTGCCATCTCGTTGGCCAGGAACTCCGCGAGCGAGTCGCTCACTGAAGTGGTTGGTAGGCGGTGGTGGGAGCGGTTATTGTAAACACGCCTACTAAAGACTAGCAAGCGAAGAACATGAAGCAAATCTCTTATTGTGTGTGTGCGTACTGATAGTTAAATACAACTTGAAAATTGAGCGGTGCTTATGCACAGGGATTAAGACCAGTTGACAACGAATAGTCATAATGGCCCAATGTTAGTTCGAATCGCAGTTCCCAAATGTCTCCTCTGAGGGCTGAGTACCGCTTGTGCAGTGCTGATCGCACATTACATTTCTATAGCAGCTCAGAGCTGCAACTTAATCAAAACTGGAGCTCAGCTTTGTTGACCAATCTCTCACTGTGGCTGTCCTGAGGGGGTGATGCAATCAGCCGATTCGGCTGCGTACTAACCGCAGCCAACTTCTGCTTAACTTTGTAGCAACTCAACAGGTAAAGCTCATCTCCTCACCTGGCGCGAACGATCCGCTATTTCCAGTGCCAGCCTGCTGCTGCTGCTGCGAATGCCGGGGCTGCGGCAGAGGCGCTGTCGGTTCGTTGAAAGCCTGTCTCGCGACGCCACTTGTCGTCGACGATGGCGGCAGCGGAGGTCGCTCTGAAGCGGCGGTAGGCTGGCGCGCGGCGGCAACTCCGGCGAGACCCTGGCGACGCTGCTGAGCGGTGAGCAGCTGGTTCTGCTCCAGGAAGCGACTGGCAGCCGGCTGTCGGTGCTGGAGCAGCGCCGCAGAGCCCACCCGAGGAGGCAGGCCGCTGCCGCTGTGGACCCTGGCGGAGCCGCCAGGACCGCCGAACATCATCAGATTGGACCCGTCGATCAGCAGGTGCGAAGCGACCGGCTGGTGCGGGACTCGAGGCACCGGGGCGCTGCGGACGCTTGCGTCGGATTCGGTAGCCAAACTGCTGGTCGATCGGTTGAGACATTCGCGCACCTGCGACCAGAGGAAGTCGATCTCCTGATCTGTTGGTGTACGATCCAGCGAGATTGGCTGCTGCTGCTGTTGTTGCTGTTGCTGCTGACTGAGATTCGGGTCGGAGACTGTCCTCTTCGGCAGCGGACCGGAGCGAAGCTGAGGCTGCGGCGGTTGCAGCTGGTCGGACGGTGGCGTCGCGACGTTCGGCGGAACGGGCGCTGCACCCGACTGGGGCGACGCTACAAGGCGGTTGAGGGTGGACGAAGTCACTTTCACCGGCCGGGCCCGCGGCTTGTACGGCTTCGGCGGCTTCTTGGACATCAGCGCGGCATAGCCCGGACCAGATGTCGCAGGTGGCACCGGGGGCTTTGATGCGCCGGCGGCCGAGGCAGCAACAGAAGAAACGGAAGTAGCAGAGGGAGCTCCAGCAGTTTGCTCCGTAGTTGCCTGGTTTGGAATGCAAACTTCAACCCGCTGCCGCGGCTTTTCCTCCGCCGCCGGCTCGGGGAAAAATCCTTCGACAGCGTTGCTAGTCGTTGTGGGACTTGGCGGAGGCGGTGGTGTCTCCGAGTCCGCGCTCGGCTCCGCAGTCAGCGGCGTCGCCTCCGTCTGGGGCAGCTTCGCCCGGCCGCCCTGCAGCATCCGAGTGCCGCAAGCCGCCAGTTGCTGCTCGCCATTCGCTTGCGCAGCTCGCTGTGAGGCCGTCGGACGACCGGACGTAGGACGCGGCGCCCGGTTCGACGCGGTTTCTCCGCGAGGCTGCGGCTGCGGAGGCTGTGTCTCCGGGCTGCGCGGATGCAGCAGCTGCTCCTCGAACAATGTCTCGGCAAATCGGACGCTCTTTTTGCGACCGTCGTCTTGCTGTTGCTGTTGCGCCTGTTGCCCCGGCTGTGCCGGCTCCTGCTGGTGATGATTTAGCGTTACCCGCGAGATTTCAACGCTGTCACGGAGGCGACCTGCTCGAGCTTCGCTGAAGACAGCTGGTTGCGACTGGGGCGGCAGGAACACGGGGATCTCAACTGTTGAGGACGAACCACCGTCAGAGCTGTAGGAAGTCTGCTTCTTGAGAATGCCTCGCGGCTCCGTTTCGAACTTTTCTGGCACTTCTGGTTGCGGCTCCGGTGGCGAATTTGGCGCCGCAGCGCGAAACAGTTCCGGCCGAAGAGCGGCCGTTGAATCGAAAGATTCGAACGTCTCCGCTGGCTCGGCAGCTTTGCGTGGCGCCGGCGCTGGCGTCTCCTCCGGCACAAAGCGATCGTACGTTCTGGCAGAGTTCAGACTGTCATTCAGCTGGTCCTCGTCAGCTGGCTCGTCTTCTTCAGCGACTTGCGGTGGTGGAGCAGCCGACTGCAGAGTGGACTCAAGATCCTGCTGAAAGTCCAGCATCGAGCGCTTTTGGCTTTCCCACTTTTTCTGCTGAAAGTCAGCCAGTTGCTGCTCAAATAAGCTTTTTTGGTTTTGCTGTTTTTGTTGTTGCTGCTGTTGCTGTCCGCGATTGTTCGACGTGGAGGACATCGGACGACTGCCGGAGCCTCCGCCGCCGCCGTACTTTTCTAAGAAACTAGCAGTCGCTCCACCGGACGGCGGCGGCTTTTGATGCTGTGGTGGCACTGGCGGCGGCTGATTTGGCTGAGTTTGGCTGAACCCAGCGCTGCCGGCGCGCCCGTTGAGCCCATCGTGACTGCCGAAGCGCTGCAAACCGCCGCTGCCGCCTTGCAGCAGTCTGAGAGTGTCCTCCAGCTCCTTGTTGCTGTAGCCGAAGTCGTGTCTGGTTGCGCTGTTCGCTGTGGATGGTTAGAAAAGTCACGTTTTTGCTTGGTAGTTTTCAGCAGGGATAAAATTATTATGGTATGTAATAGTGCATTATTTTTAGAAGTTCTAGAGGTCGAATATCTCTGGGGACATTGTCTGCGAGCAGCAAGTTCCGGGACACGGACTAGCACACTGGCATGCAGTAGCTACATGTTTAGCTTGTTTATGAGGGAGACTTAGGGCGCACCCTCACGAATACGTACACAGGATGTTCAGCGGCCTTGACTTTCTCATTTTCAGGCATGTACACACTCTGCACACTGAGGGGGTTTGCAAAATGGGCGATAATAACACAATAAGCCCATGATTGTGGCTGATTTGTGTTCAAAAGCCAAAAACTTATGTGTTGCCTTTCGTGGAAGACAGATTAACAGCTAGCCAGCAGCTCTAACATACAGTATACAAGCGTACATACGAATAAAGTACATTTATTAGACAAAAGTGTTGGAAACTCACATCGATTGCGCCGTTCGACAGCTTTCCGAGTTCCTCTACAGCGCTGGTATTTCTCCGTGGCTTCTTTCAGTTTCAGGCGTCGAAGTTCCAGTATTTCCTGACGACGCTTCTCCTCTGAGTCGGCTTCTCGACGCTGCTTTTGCTCTTGGCGCCTGATGCGGGGGGGGGGTAGGGTTAGGAATTTTTTTTGTGCTGCAACTACCTGACTTTGGATTATTTGGAATAAAACGAGAATCAATAAGTACATACTTTCGTCGCTTATTTGTGTCGGCCGACAGCTTTCGGCCGCGCTCCCAAACAAAGTCCTGATCCTCCGGAGCTGATTGCGCCGACCTGTTGGACATTATCTCATTGTTCTGAGCAGCTAGATACCGCTCGCTACAGATTTACAGATTGGTGTCAAGGAAAACGAAAAACAGACAGAGTATTTTACTGGTTTAGATGCATAGTTTTGCTGCTAATTTATTATAAACATCTTATGAATATGGCATTTTACTTGACCAACACATCATTTTTGCTCTGTATTACTTTCCTGGTTTGTCTAGTGAAAATTTTCAGATAGACAAAATATCGCTAGCTACAGAAAACGGGACAGAACAGGCAATTTGTGTTTTAAAAAGAAAGAAATTTCATTTATTGCTATAGTGTTTGATGTTTCTTTAGTACTAGTAACGTAAGGTCGTAAGCAACATACAAGCGTACAAGAATTTATCTTACTAAGTGTCCAGAAATTTTAACGAAACTTAGAGTAACCTATTATCTAATGCATTATATTATCAATCAATTAATACATTTAGTTGCAAGTAATACATACAAGCGTGCAAGTCAAGTCTGCATATAGGCTCGTAGAAAACAAATTGTTAAAGTTTCTTGAACCTTTGAGTAAATAAACTAACTTCTTTGCATAGAAGGTAGTAAAAAATAAAATTTATTTTGATTTCGTTTAAAAAGGATACGCATAGCCTATATTAGATGGTATCATTACAACCGCTATTTACAACTATAGAAAATTAATTAAAGGCAATCAACTCTGTTATATTTCATTTCAAGAATGAATTTATGAAAAAATTCTTCTAAAACCACGAAGTTAAATGCATACATTAAAAACTATTTACACATAATTTTCAATCATAGCGATACTAAAAGAAACAAAAACTGTTTTAAAAAATTCTAAAAATCATTTTATTAAATTTGATAAACTAATTAACCTAAATTAGTCATTGTTTTTGTTTTTCTAAATAATGGTAACAAATTTTTTTAACTTTGGTCGATCTGGTTCAATATAGCTAGCTAGCTTAGCTATAACTTTAAGACTTGCTCCAGGACCAGGCCTATTTACAATCTCTAGTTACTTTATTATCGATAATAAGCAGTTGGATTTGTAATTCAAAATCGTCACGTTTAATTAACACGAAAAGATCTACAGCTAAAAGAGTATACGGCAGTGTAATGTCGATTAACAAAGCCCATGCTACAGGAGGTGGTGTTGTTCTTTTTTATGGAGAAAGGTGAGTCTTGTTTAAAAAATATTTGAATTGTTTGGATTGTCTTTTGTCTATAATTTAAGTTGAATAGGCAAATGTGTATAAAATGTTAGTGAATTGATATCATAAATATTATAGTCTATAAAAAATATTTAAAAAAAACTTTTTATGCTATATTATATTTATGGCCATTTTTACTTTGTTTTACAAGAGCTAATAATTCTAGCTTTTAAATACATGTATAGCCCATAATAAAAAAGAGGCCTATGTATTTCAGAATCAATTTTGAAACCTAAGTCTTAAATTAGGTAGATGTTAATATATAGGCCTAAATATATCAATTTTAACCATTAGGCCCTCTTATTTTTTGTCATAGGCCTAAACTGTAAGCCTAGTATTGAATCAAATTAAATAATATAAAAGCAGGTATTGAAATCCAAAAAAATAAAGCAAGTTTTTCAAAAAAAGAATTTTGCGATTCAAAAGCAATGAATATATCAAATAAATTGATTTAAGTTGAATGAATTTTAAAATATCTATGATAGCATTAATTATCTGTATATAGTTTTATCTTGAAAGAAACAATGTGTAAAATGTTAAAAAAAACTTTACAACAATCAAAATTACTAAATAAATATTATTTTCTAATAGGAAGTACTTATCCTCACACTTATAGTCCCATACTGATAATTCCAATTTTATCCACATGGATCCATGTCAATAATTTCCAGCTTATCCCCATGGCAGCTTATTGAAATAGCTGCCATCATTCAAGTCTATAGGCCAATAGTCTATAGCTGTGTCAATAGTTCCAATTTTATCCACACGGATCTATGTATCTTTTATAGAATCAATATTTATTAATTATTAATATATATACTGCTTATTAATCTAATAACAATAATAAATATATTAACTGTAATATTTTTTGTCACTTACTAAGCCTATAGGAAACATTTGATTCAGAAGCCAAGTGATATAATAATTCTTATGAGGATTTAAACATTGCACTTTTCTTAGCTTATACCGCAATCTACATCAATTGAGATATCTCCTTTTTCCTATATATATGCCACAATGATACATATTTAATTATAATATAATGGTACTTTATTGTATTATAAGCTTATATTAAGCACCTAATTTGGATTTTAGATAACACATTTAAATTAATTCCTATAAGAATTGAAAAAGCATTTTTCAAAAAAGTTAGAAATGTTTACAAATCTTTCATCTTTTTGAATAAAAAAGTAAAACATAGAATACTTTCTGTTTTGAGAATAATAAAAATTAGCCTTCTTTGAGGCCTATAAGGCTTAAAATTAATTCTTTTTTTCAAAAAGGTAAAAAATGCATATTTGTCAATTCAGACTTTCAAAAATGTTTTTTGTGATATTTTCTTATTTAGTCAACAAAATAAAAAGCATTAAAAACAATATTTCTAAAACTTTATATCTAGTAAAAGTAGCCCTAATAACAAGCTAAAAGACCGATTGAGCATTTGGTTTCATCGTAAGTAAAGTAATAAAAAATGAATGCGTAAATTTCTAGTTTCAAAGCTTTTGTGTCGAGAATTCTAAAATTCTTAGGGTTAAACCATTGAATCTATCTGAATGATAGGTTAAACCATTGAATCTATCAGAATGATAGGTTAAGCCATTGAATCTATCTGAATGATAGGTTAAACCATTGAATCTATCAGAATGATAGGTTAAGCCATTGAATCTATCTGAATGATAGGTTAAACCAATTAATCTATCTGAATGATAGGTTAAGCCATTGAATCTATCTGAATGATAGGTTAAACCATTGAATCTATCTGAATGATAGGTTAAGCCATTGAATCTATCTGAATGATAGGTTAAGCCATTGAATCTATCTGAATGATAGGTTAAACCAATTAATCTATCTGAATGATTGGTTAAGCCATTGAATCTATCTGAATGATAGGTTAAACCAATTAATCTATCTGAATGATAGGTTAAGCCATTGAATCTATCTGAATGATAGGTTAAACCAATTAATCTATCTGAATGATAGGTTAAACCATTGAATCTATCTGAATGATAGGTTAAACCATTGAATATATCTTTGCTGTCATCATTTACTTCCTAGTTATATTATAGTGTATGATGGAGGTACTATTTCCATAGGATTTAATATCATTAAAGTTAGGGAAAGTTATACTTGTAAGAAATTAATTAAATTTCAATAGAAATATAGATATTAGAAATTTTGGTTATGGTAAAACTCTAATGGCTACTTGTAGTAGCCATCCAAGATAATTATGCTATTATACAATCTCTACTTTTCCTCTAACCATATCAATTATCCATGTGATGTTAAATATTGGCTAAACTTGCAATAAACTTTTAGGCTGCTCATCTTCTACGATGGATGCGAAGTTCAACTCAAGTTTGACAATCAGCCTCAGCTTTCAACTACTAGCAAAGGCTCTGTGTTTCTAACATCGCACAGGGTACGCATTAACAGTCACCATAGCTGATGAATTTGAGTTCAGTGCTCATTAATTGTGTCATGTCATCCAACTTGCAGACCATCTGCCTGTGCAAGTCTGGTCAAGTGCACTCAATGTCAATGCCGCTGCTCAACATGAAGCAGGTGGAGGTTAAGCAGCCAATATTCGGCGCCAACCGGATTGAAGGCAAGGCAACGCCAGAGCCTGACGGCGGTTTCACTGGCATGGCGCATTTCAGCGTCACTTTTAACAAAGGCGGCGCTATTGAATTCGCCCAGTGCCTGCTTGAGGCTGGCCGGCGAGCCAATGCTAATAGGCACGGCTTTCAGGTGAGAACAGCTTAGCGGGTTATTGAGACCGACTGGGGGGAGCTTTGACTGATAGATGCTGATTGACTGACCCTGATCAGGTACAACCTCACACAGTCTGATGGGTCACTTTGATTATTAGAAACCATTTTGAGGAGCTAGTTTTTTTCCAGGAAAAAATACACAACGGAGTGTTGTTTATTAGAGGCAGGGGGCTGAGTGCACCTTGAGGGGGCTTGTCGCATAACCGGCGAGAGGCATTACTGTCCATTCCACCGACTCCCCTGAGAACGTACTCTTCACTGTGCCTTGGGGGTTGGCCCTCAAGGGCGTTAATTGTACGAGCAGAGCCAAGCCAAGATTCCAAATTAGCCCCAAATTAATGCGACTGCACTGGGATGGGAATCGAACCTGGGCCGCTGGCACATCAGAGCGCCGCGCCAGACGCCAGGGCTACGGCCCCTTCCCTCCACCCCCACACACACTCGAGACGGAGTAAAGAACTTTTCATTAAAAATGCCAAAAATACCGAAAATGGCTTTTGCTCCCAAATAAATAGACTCAAAATAGTTGCTAGGAAACGAAGGTTCCCGTGACAATTCCGTCCTATTTAAGCCCAAAAGTCTAATAGCCAACTAAATACAGTATGCTCCATGGCGCAACTTCACACTATATTTTGCAGGCTCCGCCGCCTTACTCGGCCTACGATCCCACCCAGCTGTACTGCCCTCCGCCTGCCCAATACGCTGCCGAAGGCCCCAACTACGGCTTTGTACCGTGCCACGACGCTTTCGGCCCTCCGCCGCCTAATTATGTGTACATGACGCCGGCTCCGCCGCCCTATCCTGGAGCCGCTCCGCCGCCGCCATATCCGGGTCCGCAGCAGCAGCAGCAGCCGCCGCCGTATCCGCCGCAGCAGCAGCAGCCGCCGTATCCGCCGCAGCAGCAGAGCTATCCGCCTGTTCAGGTTGGTTTTGTCCCAAGTTGTCATTTTTACCTTTAATTTAGTTCTTAATGAGTTGTTCCTTGTCCTGCCTTCATTATCAAGTCCTCATCAGCTGGTCATGTGTCTTCATTATCAAGTCCTCATCAGCTGGTCATGTGTCTTCATTATCAAGTCCTCATCAGCTGATCCTGTCTTCATTATCAAGTCCTCATCAGCTGGTCCTGTCTTCATTATCAAGTCCTCATCAGCTGATCCTGTCTTCATTATCAAGTCCTCATCAGTTGATCCTGTCTTCATTATCAAGTCCTCATCAGCTGGTCCTGTCTTCATTATCAAGTCCTCATCAGCTGATCCTGTCTTCATTATCAAGTCCTCATCAGTTGATCCTGTCTTCATTATCAAGTCCTCATCAGCTGGTCCTGTCTTCATTATCAAGGCGACGCACTTAATCCCTGGCCCCCCGCAGAGCGCCTATTACTCGGGAGCAGCTCCGCACCAGGCTGCCGCCACGCCTTCTGCTCCGCCGCCAGCCTATGAAGAGAAACAGCCACTGTGAGAGCGCTGGCGTGCTGGCCTTTAGTCAATGACGCGATCTGGATAATTTTAACAAAAAAACACGCAATTTGAAAAATTCATCATTTCCATTATTCAAATATTATTACGTTCGTTGCTGCTTGTAAGTTCCAGTGGATCCAATTTAGAAACTACATATTTGAGTACAGTTTTGTTAATTTATTTATTTCTGTGTTTATACATTAATTATCCCCGTTGTGATTGCAAATGTTAAATTATTCAACTCGTACGAGTATATTCAACATACAATTTAGCCCTGTATGACTACTTTAAGTAGGTAAAAACGAGGCAAATTTGAAATTTTCATTAAAAACCAGAGTAAAGCTAAATTGGCACTGTTTTATCCAGATTTTGAACACTAAAGCTTCGTCTCTGCTGTAGTCCCTGTTGGCATTAATTAATGTCAAAATATGTATAATTTATATATATCTACGTACTGATGAAAAGTATTCTTGTCATTTGTCATTTCGCTTTGTCACTAAACTACTCTATTATTCAAAGCAAAAAGTTATTAATATTAGAATCTTGGTATATTTTTTCATGTTTTGTTTCAGTTTATTCAGAGTTCGCTTATGCAAGCGTCGAATTTCTTTTTGATGACAGAAAGAGAACACAAAGCAATTACGTATAAAATATAAATTGAATAAAAAATACCTTACTTGAATCATTCAAGCACAGTTGAAAATCCATACAATTGAAAGCTTTGTAAAAAATGAGTCAATTGATTTTTTATTTATGACTTCATGGAGGAAGTGAAGTTTTCAAGATGTTGAGAATTTTAACAGAAAATGTTAACTGACTCTTGAAACTACGATTACGCAAGGATTTCTACTTTGAGTAGTAAAAAACTGTTGTGGTGTCTATCTACTGTAATATACTGACACTGGCTGGCACTGTTGAAGTCTCCTGCAGTTGGCACGCTTTAGTTCACACAATAAATGATTCGCGTGACTCAAACAACATCCATCGAGGGGCGATACGTTACGAGAAACTACTAGGCCATGCACCAGGCCTGTTTTATTGACTGTTAGATCAATGTTATACATTTTACTTGGTTCACTTTTCGCACATTTTTATTTACATAGGCTTAGCCCACTGTTAAATGATATTTACATGGACCAAGGGCTACACCTGCTGCATGACGCATTAGATGGCGTGGTTAATTAAAGGTAAACAAGTTCAATATTTTTGTAAATCCATCATGCTTACACAGATCGACTCTGAAATTAATCTTCCAAAGAAAGCTCAGCAAATACTAGTCCATTTGTAGCCATGGCAACGGCCGCAGCAACAAACCTGCTCTGAATTTAGCTTTGTGATGCAAGCTAAGGCTGCTGCTAATTTCTGGCACTGCTAAAAGTGATGAAGCTCCTAGCCACTGAGCTCGTGTCCGCTGCTCTGCTGCTGCTGACTGTCTGCCCAGCGCAGTCCCGAACGACGGTCTCCTGCCCGGCTCCGTTCAAGCGGCTGCGCACCGCCACCCAGCTGTGTCTGTTTGTCGAGTCCAACCAGAGCTACAGCTGGTGCTCCGCCAACCGAAGGTGCTCTGAGCTGGGCGGCGAGCTCATCAACTCGCCCGAGTCCCTGGCTCTTGTGAAATCTTGGAACCTGACTGATGGCAACTTCAACGGGTCTTGGTGGATCGGGCTGAGCGACCTGGCGGCTGAGGCCGGCACAAATCGGTCTGGCTGGCAGAGGGTCAACGACGGCGGCGTTCTGCCTAAAGAAGATTCGCTGTGGTACCACGGAGAGCCGAGCGGCAACTTCAAAGAGGATTGCATTCGGATCTTACCTGTGGGCGATTCTCTAAGACTGAGCGACAGGTACTGCCACATTTTGCTCGGCTTCGTCTGCCAGTTCGTGGAGCCGCCTGCCGCCACCCAGTCGGCTGGCTACTGGACTCCGGCTGAGTTCACAAGAACCCGAAGCTGCTGCGATGAGCTGCAGCCAGTGGCCTCGCTGAAGGCCTGCCTGGTCAGAGCCTCCCTGTGTGGCAGCAGGTGCCGCAGCGCTCTGTACAACAGCCGGCTGGCCGCCTGCCGCCTGCTGCAGTTCGCCGACGCTCCGGTCGACCCGGAAATCGAGCGCAGCCCGGACTGGGTCAAGCTGGTCAGGGGCTGAGTGGGTCAAGCTGGTCAGGGGCTGAGTGGGTCAAGCTGGTCAGGGTGTGAGTGGGTCAAGCTGGTCAGGAGCTGAGTGAGTCAAGCTGGTCAGGAGCTGAGCTGAGTGGGTCAAGCTGGTCAGGATGTGAGTGGGTCAAGCTGGTCAGGGTGTGAGTGGGTCAAGCTGGTCAGGGGCTGAGTGGGTCAAGCTGGTCAGGGTGTGAGTGGGTCAAGCTGGTCAGGAGCTGAGTGGGTCAAGCTGGTCAGGAGCTGGGTCAAGTAACCAACACAAACAAAAACTTTCTGAAGCAATCGGATTCACACATTTACAATCGTATATCAGTAGTAAGTCTTCATTTCGTAGTCCTTCTGACATAGCTGGCTCTCTTTGCTGCTTCTATTGTGATACATCATGTCTTTATCTTTTGTTTTTTGTTTTAGAGCTTCATGGCCTTTTTCCTTCATTTTGAAAGTAGAAAAGAAGTTTTACTATTATGTAATTTAACTCGTAAATGCCTGTTAACTCTTGTCAATTTTACGAACATGTAATGCCTTTGGCAATGCTAAATATAACAAATGCTTGCACTTTTTCAGCTGAGTCGATCCATTACATGCATGCACTTTGAGTGTTCAAACGCAGAGCCTTAGGACTGCTGCCGGGGCAGAATACATGCAGGTAAATGGGACCAATGGCTGCTGAGGGTGCATGCAGGTTAATGGCACCCATGGCTGCTGAGGGTGCATGCAGGTTAATGGCACCCATGGCTGCTGAGGGTGCATGCAGGTTAATGGCACCCATGGCTGCTGAGGGTGCATGCAGGTTAATGGCACCCATGGCTGCTGAGGACACATGCAGGTTAATGGCACCCATGGCTGCTGAGGGTGCATGCAGGTTAATGGCACCCATGGCTGCTGAGGGTGCATGCAGGTTAATGGCACCCATGGCTGCTGAGGACACATGCAGGTTAATGGCACCCATGGCTGCTGAGGGTGCATGCAGGTTAATGGCACCCATGGCTGCTGAGGACACATGCAGGTTAATGGCACCCATGGCTGCATCCGAGCTCCTTGGCCACATTGGGTTCTCGCGCTTTTCGGTTCCATGCAGCTGCTGACGCGATCTTTTAGGCTCGAGGCCAGCAAATGAAAGTCCAACAAATGAGGCTGCTGAGGCATCCTCATCGCAGCGCTGCATCTTCCCGTCAGCCGTACTGAAACCCTGCCTGCTATCGATGCCCAAGTATGTGCAGCGACATCGCTTGGCTTTTGAGCACTCGGCAGTGCCCGTCCGCTCTCATGGCCTGTCTCAGTGCCTTCAATCAGACAGGAGCTCGCGTTGCCGACAGACCGTCTGAGTCATCAGTCTGGGTCATCAGTCTGAGTCATCAGTCTGGGTCATCAGTCTGGGTAATCAGTCTGGGTCATCAGTCTGAGTCATCAGTCTGAGTCATCAGTCTGGGTCATCAGTCTGGGTCATCAGTCTGGGTCATCAGTCTGGGTCATCAGTCCGAGTCATCAGTCGGGTAATAAGCAAACAGATACAGAGCCATTCGTGTTAAAATGCATGAAATGCAGAGTCAAGACATGTGCAGTGCTAAACTGCATGCACTAAATTAAGAGAGGGTGCTTATTAAGTTCCCGGAAAATGCAGCTTAAAAATGCGCAAATCAAACAAATCTTAACAAAGTTAGGGTTGTATGTTCTACGTTTGCTTGTAAAATTTTAGCTCGATCGGTCGCAATAATGCGCCGCAGTGACCATGCAAAGTTCGGCTGAGAACGTGGCCCCCCTGCCATCCCAGTCGATGGTGTATGAGTGGTTTGCGCGCTTCCACTGCAGATCGGCCACTCTGGGGACGATGATCCCCGCGAGGGTTGCCGAGTTCGGCTGTTTCCGACGGAGTCGTTGCTGCTGTTCGACGCCACCTACTCGTAGACGAAAATCAGCGAGTGACGATTTGCTGGTTGGAGCAGCTCATCAGGGTGCGGATTCCACCATCATTAAGATCCTGCACCAGCACCTCGGCATGAGGAAGCTGTCTGCTCGCTGGGTGCCCCACCAGCTCAGCGCTGACCAGATGCGAGCCCGAGTTGAGTTCGCCGACCTCATGGCGGCCAGGTTTGACGGAGGCCGCTCAAAGTTGGTAGATAACATCCTCACTGGCGACAAAACCTGAGTCTACTTCTATGACCCAGAGACCAAGGAGCAGAGTCGGCAGTGGGTCACCAACGAGGAAGATGCTCCTCTCAAATTTCGTCGCGAGCGCAGCGTCGGAAAAGTGATGGCGGCCATTTTCTTCCGACGCAGCGGCATCCTGCCGCCAGTGCTGTTGCAGCAAGGCGCCACAGTGACGGCAGAATGGTACAGCACCGTCTGCTTGCCTCAGGTTCTGGAGGCGCTCGCATAGCAGCGGCCGAAGACGCTTGACAAAGTCATCTTCCTCCATCAGGACAACGCTCCAGCGCACCGGGCACGAGTGACCCAAGGAGTTCCTTCAGGCGACCCAGCAGGCCCAGCTGCCGCATTCGGCATATTCGCCGGACCTGGCGCCTGCTGACTTTTTCCTCTTTCCCAGGATGAAGAAAAGTCTGAAGGGGAGTGCTTCGACTCGAGGGAGGAGCTGGTTGTTGCGCTGCAAGCTGAGCTGGACAGCTTCATCAAAGCTGATCTTGGGGATGCTTCGACGCATGGTTCCAGCGCCTGCAAAAGTGACCCGATTTAGATGGAAATTATGTTGAGAACTGATAATAGACTGTGGTTGATTTCTATTATCGTTGCCAAATCGGTTTGCGGTTGCCAAAGAAGCTTTTCCTACATTCCCAGCTGGGAAATATTTTCCTGACTACTCGAGTCACTAAAAAGACTTAAAGCAATGAAGTGCCCCATTATTTCTGGTGCAACTGCTTCTTGAATGATGAATTTTTATGTACCGGAATTTTTGCTAGATTTCTGGAGAAGCAGCCGCGGGAACCTGCACAATGGGCCCTGCGGCAGATGGTTGGTTGGAATTGAGGCTGAGCCAATTAGCAAACTACAGGTATGAGGCAGCAGGTTCTATCAAGTCATAAAGCTTCACCAATTTCTCATTAATTATTTGAAGCTGCAAGAAAAAAGTGACTGGAAATTTCTAGAAGAAGTCCGTCAGCAATGGCGGAGGCCCGTTTGCCATTGCTGGCGAAACTGCAAGAGAAAAATTCTGAGAATCTACCTTGTTAGCGAAGAGGCTGCCGGCTTCTGCCCTACCAGCACGCAAGCGGATAATACAGTTGGCGTCATAAGTTTGATGAGGAGGCTGGTTGCCATGGGAACCAGTCAGCAGCAGCTAAAAAACCGGCCGTACAGCAACCAAAAGCTTTCATTTCACAGAAAAATATTCTCAGGCAAAATGAAGCTTCATGTCGGCTGCTCTGCTCTGGCAGCGGCTCTGCTGCTGTGTGTCAGCCTCGGACAGTCCGAGACCGTCCCCTGTCCGGCCCCGTTCCAGCTGTACTCGGCCGCCCAGCTGTGCCTCTTCATCCAGCCCAACCAGAGCTACAGCTGGTGCTCCGCCAACCGAGTGTGCTCTGAGCTGGGCGGCGAGCTCATCAACTCGCCTGAGTCCATCGCTGCCTTGGCTTCTGTGAACCTGCAGACTCTCGGCTACTCAACTGACATGTGGACTGGACTCAACGACCTGGCGTCCGAGGCCAACACCAGCAGGTCCGGCTGGCAGAGGGTCAGCGGTGGCGGCAGTTTTCCACTACACGAGTCGCTGTGGCACCCGACGGAGCCAAATGGAAGCCCTGGAGCGCACTGCCTCCGGTTTTTATACCCTAGCGGCCAGACTCGGCTCGGAGACAGGACCTGCAACGATTCACTCGCTTCGTCTGCCAGTTTATGAAGCCGCCTGCCGCCACCAAGTCGGCTGGCTACTGGACTCCGGCTGAGTTCACGAGAACCCGGACCGACACGTACTGCTGCTGCGATGAGCTGCAGCCAGTGGCCTCGCTGAAGGCCTGCCTGGTCAGAGCCTCCCTGTGTGGCAGCAGGTGCCGCAGCGCTCTGTACAACAGCCGGCTGGCCGCCTGCCGCCTGCTGCAGTTCGCCGACGCTCCAGTCGACCCGGAAATCGAGAGCAGCCCGGACTGGGTCAAGCTGGTCAGGGTCTGAGTGGGTCAAGCTGGTCAGGGGCTGAGTGGGTCAAGCTGGTCAGGAGCTGAGTGGGTCAAGCTGGTCAGGGGCTGAGTGGGTCAAGCTGGTCAGGGTCTGAGTGGGTGAAGCTGGTCAGGGTCTGAGAGGGTCAAGCTGGTCAGAGTGTGAGTGGGTCAAGCTGGTCAGGGTGTGAGTGGGTCAAGCTGGTCAGGGTGTGAGTGGGTCAAGCTGGTCAGGGTGTGAGTGAGTCGAGCTGGTCAGGAACTGAGTGAGTCAAGCTGGTCAGGGTGTGAGTGGGTCAAGCTGGTCAGGGTGTGAGTGGGTCAAGCTGGTCAGGGTCTGAGTGGGTCAAGCTGGTCAGAAGCTGAGCTGATAGGCTTGTCGTAGGAGAAAGTATGAGTAAGAAAGTAATTAATAATCGAGAAAGGTAGTCTTTGAGTAATATATTTAGGATTTTATTGGGACGCCGAGCATAAAATTGTGACAGTAAAAGCTTGACGCTAGAAGGCAACGATCAAAAGCTATTTATGTAATCAAAGAAAAGTTTTAAAATGTTTAACAAGCTTTTTAGTTAAGAAATTGTTGGTGTCCAATTTTACATTTCTGTGCAATGAAAATTTCGAATGAAATACAAGTGAAGGCGCCATTAGTTAATTTTGCACACAGAGTGAAGTGAATCAACCTGTGAGATGCCAAATCATATTGTTTAATTACTGCATAACTCTTGTGGTTTTTTATCAAACCGTTTTTTTAACATAAAGCTCATTTCCTCGGAACTCATCTCCCCTGAACTCATCTCGCCTGAACTCATCTCGCCTGAACTCATCTCGCCTGAACTCATCTCGCCTGAACTCAGCTCCCCTGAACTCATCTCCCCTGAACTCATCTCCCTTGAACTCATCTCCCCTGAACTCATCTCCCTGAACTCATCTCACCTGAACTCATCTCCCCTGAACTCATCTCCCCTGAACTCATCTCCCCTGAACTCATCTACCCTGAACTCATCTCACCTGAACTCATCTACCTTGAACTCATCTCACCTGAACTCATCTCCCTTGAACTCATCTCCCCTGAACTCATCTCCCCTGAACTCATCTACCCTGAAATCATCTACCCTGAACTCATCTCCCTGAACTCATCTCCCTGAACTCATTCCCCTGAACTTATCTCCCTGAACTCATCTCCCTGAACTCATCTCCCCTGAACTCATCTCCCCTGAACTCATCTCCCCTGAACTCATCTCCCCTGAACTCATCTCCCTGAACTCAGCTCCCCTGAACTCATCTCCCCTGAACTCATCTCCCCTGAACTCATCTCACCTGAACTCATCTCACCTGAACTCATCTCACCTGAACTTATCTCCCCTGAACTCATCTCCCCTGAACTCATCTCACCTGAACTCATCTCCCCTGAACTCATCTACCCTGAAATCATCTACCCTGAACTCATCTCACCTGAACTCATCTCACCTGAACTCATCTACCCTAAACTCGCCATCAACGCCTGTGAAGTCGTCACCCACCACCTAAGCCCGACCAGCCCGCAGCGCGGCTCTCAGCACAGATTTCTCCTCCCGCACCCCATCGAATATGAGCTTGTTCTCGTTGGCCCTGCGCACCAAATACAGCAGAGTTTCGTCCACGCTGCCGTACGGAATGGACTTGTACACCTGGTAACCAGACTGGGCTAGCGGAACCGAGATGTAGTCTGCCATGCCGTACAGTTGGCCGAACGACACAGCGCCGCTTTCTGGCGATATGCAACGCCTACGCATGCCGTCCAAGCACAGACTGATGCTGTTCGAATTCTGCGTTGCCAGGATCACTTCGTGACGGCTGGAGTTGCTGCCCTCGGTTACTATGCGATCTAGGGCGATTGAGACTGCTCGGTTGTACGAACAGTTAGTCTCTTCGAGGCTGCTCCAGACTCGACTGCGACCCTGCAGTTTGAGATTATAGTAACTGCTGCAGGGAGTGGGCCACAAACAACCGGTGTCAAGATCGGATTGGGTCATAGACAACCGGTGTCGAGGAATCGGATTGGGCCATACAAAACCGGTGTCGGGGATCGGATTGGGCCATAGATAACCTGAGTCAGAGGATCAGATTGGGCCATAGACGGATCAGATTGGGCCATAGACAACCTGAGTCAGGGGATCAGATTAGGCCATAGACAACCGGTGTCGGGAATCGGATTGGCCCATAGAAAACCGGTGTCGGGGATCGATTGGGCCACAGACAGCCTGTGTCAGAGGATCAAATTGGGCCATAGACAAGCTGTCACAGGCAAGTCTCCAATGTAATTGGCATATCACTAACCCCGTTGATCTCGGCTCCTTGACCGTTCTCCCAGTGCAAATAGGCTCCACGAACAATTTTCGCGCCGGCTCTAACGCCGCGCCGACTAGTCGACAGAAGAAGATCCATGTGCCAGTTGTAGGTGTCGATGGTGTCTCTTAGATAGCACTGGTAGGTGTTAAACACCATGCAATAATCCTCGGCATTGTACACCGTGGCCAGAGCCAGATAAAACAGCGAAATCCCAGGATTAATATGGCTGTACTCGGCATCGATCAAAATCTGCACGGAATGTCGTTTGGCCGCGTCGAAAACTCGACGAGTTCGAACGACTGCGGCTAGAAGCTGGTCGGAGAGGCGACCAGCGTCCGAGGCGGCTGGTAGGAGCCGGCGAAGCAGATCCTGCTGCTGCTGTCGGGACTTTGTGGAGCACGGCGTGTCAGGAACCGCCAGCTGCAGTAGCTGCGACAGCACCTCGGAGGCGGCGTCGGCCACTGCCAGATCGCCGTGCAGTGTAGCCAGCTTCTGAAGCAGCGACGTCGGCATCAGAGAGGTCAGCTTCAGCTGCATCTTCGGCGGTTGCTGTTCAGCTGGGCCGACAGTTCCACGGCCCGCACCTGTGGGGTCGCGGTGTGATCGTGATCTTGTGACTGTGAGTGTGATCGTGTGACTAGGTGTGATCTGTGACTGTGAGTGTGA